>BGZK01002755.1:0-43584 GCA_005406025.1 Eumeta japonica
TTGTATTAGTATCAGCTGCATGACATCATAATAAAATTCCATAGTCCATGAGACTTCTAAAGAAAGTGAAATAAAGTAGTATCGCGATGCTTTCATCAATAAATCGCCGAATTCTTTTTCTTACATATGCTGCAGAACAACAACTAAGCCTTTTGCCAATCTCGTGATATGTAATTTAGTATTTGAAGTGAGACAAAGAAATAAGAACAAAAAACAATCCATTATCTCGTTCTTGACCATTACGGTTGTGTCGATAATTTTAGCATTGGACAAGGAAATCAGTTCATTATTTGAAATGGCTTACTTTAAATATTCAAGGTATTGTTACTTCAGATTTTCAAAATCAGATTGGGGAGCTTGAACATTGAACTCTACATTTTTGTTCTATCAGTATTTAACTCACATTCCTTAAAAATTGGGAAAAATATTGTTTCTCTACCTATGTGAACGAATTTGTGATAATGGGGTCGTTTAATAAGCACTGAAGAGGGCATGGGAGTTTTCACTTTGCTTGTTAGAAGTGTGGGATGAAGAGGTTTGAAGAGCAATTATGCCATCGATTCCTTGTAGGGAGAAGGCATATTAGCGGCGGCCATCCTTACTCACGAAGCTCAATATGTAGAAGTACGTTCTGTAAACATGTTACGCAAACAGATGACAAACAAATCCCATCCATTGGGTCAGATCATATGTCTTGACTGTTGGACATTAGCATACCCATAACAAAGATGGAGCAACTAGAGGGCGCTATAACCAAAGCCTTAAACAAACTTGAGCTCTCAAACTGCCTCAAAGGTAGGATATTCTTCCACAGAAAATCCAATACCTTCTCGATTAGAGAGATAAATGAAACATGGACATTCCATACGAAAACAGGACAAAGATAGGGAAAATATAACACAATATCAAAACACTGATTCAATACATCCCAACTACTAAGAACAACAATACTGAGAAAAAAAATAATAGAGACTCTCGTGAACACAGCCATCGTCAAGTAAGCCAACAGCGCCGAAAGACTAGGGAATAGTGAGATATACACCTTCCTCATGAACGACTTCTTATAGCGAAATAAAAAACTTTATGTAAGCTTAAAATAAGAAGACGCTGGGTCCAGATCTAATAAAAGCTGATGCGCTCAAGGTAGACGGAGACCTGTTAATAGTAATGTATAAATTGTGTATTTGTATACTTCAATACAATTGTAGACTACGTGCTGAACACAAGATATTACCCGAAACTATGGTAATGGGACCGATTGAGATCGGTGATAGCTTGAGTAAGTGCGTCGCCTTCTACCGGAAGCTGGGTTCGGTTCTGACCACGGGCGAATCGACCTATAAATATTTCAACTTGGAGTCGAAGCAAACTTCTCGCTCCGTGCCTTGGAGGGTACACTAAGCCGTCGGTCCTAGACGTTTTCATCCCACTGGTGTTGGGTCGTTAGCAGCTTCCGCCCCGCACTAGACTAGCGTGGATGGCTAGAGGTCTAAGCCCCTCAGTCTGCAGTAAATATATTGTGGGAGAGGGTATGCCTCAGCGGCGGGGCGATTGAACCTGATGCAAAGGGTGTCCAGTAAAAACTGAGAATGAGTACGTCGCCGGTAACTTCTATTAAACGTTTTTCGACAAAATCACTTTTTTTGCATAGCTTGTTTGGAATATCTTTTTTCTAAGCTTGAAATTCCTTTCTTAAAAAGCTCTTCGTCCTGAGCATTTAAAAATTCCTGTGCTGCAGTGACTACTACTGATTGATCACCCTCAAATCTCTGCCCTTTCAGATACTCCTTCAACCTTGGAAAATAACAGAAATCGCTAAGGGTAAGGTCTGGTGGATATGGAGGTTGCTTGAGCATTTCGAAGCCAGTGTTTCTAGTTGCTGATAGCGACCGTGGTGGGTTGTCTAATTGGAACAAAATAATATTCGCTAGTTTGCCTGATTTCTTTTGGATTTCGTAACACAATTTTTTATTTATTCTGCATACAAAGAGCCTGTAACAATAGCTCCACGGCCGAGATATTCTGTCCACCCTTTAATATCCCAGAAAATAGAGCCCATGATCTTTCCCGCAGAACGATTATTTCCACGTTTCGGCGTATCATGGGGCAACCGTAGAGTACGGAGGCATTTGCTTCTAAAATATCTTCTCATTCTGTGATAAAATTTTCAAGCACAAATATTTAGCAATTGCGCTTAATTCAGTTTATTCTATTTTTTAAAGCGCTTCGGCAGACTGTAAATAAAGGACTTCTATTAAAATAAAAGAACAAGATATTAAAATTATTTCTTTTTATCTAATCAATATTCCAGCTTTAACAGACACTATGTACTTTTTGGTTCAAAAAGTTTCGACCTCATTCTCATTTTATAGAGAACGCCCCGGTAAAATGTAAACTGAGTCAATGGATCTTCATTCACAAAGTCAGGGAAAACTACAAGAGTGCCACCTATACAGACCAATTAATATGTTTAATTGGTCTGTCTGCGAAAAATGCTCCTAAAAGGCTTTACGTAGGTAATCAGTGCAGAACTACAGCTCCCATTCAAATATGGTTTCACCTAAGCCCCATGATATGTTGACTCGGATATTTCTGTAAGGGTAAGTTCACAACGGATACGCCAAGCAAAGAATAGCGTAGCAATGATGTCGACAAACTTGAGCAAGGCCTTCGATTTTATTAACTACATACACAGATCTCGTCTTGCTGCAAAATATAAGGTCGGGAAAAAGTTTTTTGTATTTTATATACAGCTTAAAATATTTTTTCATAATTATTTACATTAATATAATATTTGTATGCCATTTCGTTCAATAACTGTCGCCATTTTGTAGGTAGCAATATCATCCCATTGTTGTAAAATTTTGGTACTTTTTGATCAAAAGCTGCGACAAGTGGTTTTGATAGTTCTCTAATGATGTTAAGCTAACGTTACCTAAAGAATTCTGAAGAGACCGAAACAGATGAAAATCTGAGGGTGTAAGTTCAGGGCTAAATGGTGCATACATTAACACTTCCCAACCAAACTCCCTCAATATTTGGTGAGTGGCTAAAGATGTATGTGGTGTGGCATTATCAAGGTGTATATGGTACACGTAGCATCAATTTATTGCGAGTTAATCCAGGTTTCGCTAAAGTCTGTGGACTTGCTTGCATTTTGATCATGATATTTTTCGCACGTTCTTGTCGAAGGTAATCCATTTTTCATCACCATTGATCACTCTTTTCAAAAACGGTCCCATTTCATTACATATCAATGGAAAATCACAAACGTACACCACGATTCATTAGATTTCTTTCAGTGAGCTCGTGTGGGACCCAAGTATCGAGCTTTTGTATATTCAGCTTTCTTAAATTGAGTCAAAACTATTCTGTGGTCAATCCCCAGCTATGTCGCAGAAACTAATATACAGATCTTGCTCTAGTTTTGCAAAATAGCATCGACTTTATTCGTGATAGGTTAATCGATTACCGGACTGAAAATGCTTGAACCAGTTTGTGCTACTCTTACCGACACTGCATTGGGTAAACATCACAATTTTTTTTTGCATCTTGTCACATTTTTTCCTGATTTGCAATAAAATTTCAAAATGTATCGAATTTCTACATAAGATTCACTTATTTGGGTGGACAGAAAAACTATAGAAAAATGGTGGAACACCATTTTTACTTCTAATTTTTTTTATGTTATCTATTTAATGATATCAAAACTAGCCAGATACAAACAGCACAACCAAAGAGATTTTACTTATGAAATACGAAAAAACGTCTCCCCCTACCTAGTAGAAATATGAACAATAATGAAGATGATAGAAAATTATTTGGCTGATAGAGACACGCGAAATTTCACAACATAGAGAGTGACTTAAATTTTGCTTCATGGAAACCACGACAACCACACAAAATGAGATTCCACAATTGCCATATTTTTCCAGTTAAAAGTTGGTGCACATATGATTTTCTATGACCTAAACATGGATATGTAACGTAAATAAATGAATTTAGAATATAAGGGTAACTTTCAGGAACAAATAAGAAAAATAAAAAAAATTTGCAAATCATACCATGTGATATGTCAAATAAACGGCTTGTTTTGTGGGTCTCAAATATACATAAATTTTTGTTTTAAAATAGTGTATTTAAAAAAATAATATTAAGAAAAATACCATTCTCTCCCTTATCTAAAATTTTGGAAAAGTATAGAACATAGCTCTTTATTAATAAACAAGAAAACCTATTAGTTTATGGTTTTAAAACGAGATGGTAAATCTCCGAACATTCCTTGTACAAACATATGTTTGCAATTGTTTCAATTAACTATTTTACAGATTTTTTCAAAAGGTTTTCTAAATTTATTGTAGTCTAGTGTTACCATCGAGAATTATTAGATTTTTTTAAGTAGTGCATTATATTAGCTCATGTAAATATGTAATAAATTTATAAACAAATACTATTTGAATTATTTGCAAAAAAAAAACAAAATCTCTTTTATTAATCTTTATTTTTTTTTATCTTTGTAATTTGTGAACAGTTTTTTCTAAATTGGCAAGAGGCTACTGCGAATCGAACAAACCTTCTGATTTTAATTTGTGAAATTGCTAATATACCTCTTTCTAAGATATGTATGAGACTATTATGTTGCAAATACAATGTTTTTTTTTTTGTTTCATCTGAACGTTCACTAAATAACCCACAGTGATGTCAGAGGTAGAGACCATTCCAATATTTTTTTTATTCCACACACCTGTTTAATTACTTAGACTATAAAAATCTTACTTTCAGCTACTATGATCAATGATCATACATGTTCCACAATTCAGATGGCAAACAAGCGTTCATAGTGAAAAGGATGCTGTGGGTGAAAAGAGAAGAAATACTGTCATTTCATAAACTTTTATATTTCAAATTTTTTAAGAAGACCAATTATATATTTTGGCATAACTATTATTGCTCGTACATACCTATATTGATAATTACAAATAGTGTTAGTCAGGGCAAAAAAGCCTAATAAATTTTTTCCAAAAAATATTATTATGCATTTTTTAAAAAACAAATACTTATTGGCAAAATTTATATCAGTATTTGTTTCGATGTTATTGAGGTTCCATTATTTTGTTTTTAGTTACAATCTTTGTTTTAATTAAATTTTGTACAAATATAAGTTGAAAATATATTATTGTACTATGCATTTTTTACTAGTATTAATATATAATGGCTTCAAAAAGATACTGTATTTTGATTGATGCTTAGTCTTTGGATTTGTAAAAACTTATGAACTAAACAAAAAAGAAAAAACACCAAGAAAGTAGAAAATAAAGACGAAAAATTCTCCTACCCATGCATAATTACTAAAATAGAAATAACCCCTTACACAAAATTTATATGCTTGAAATTGAAACATTACATGAAATTTTCATATGAAAATTATAGCTAATATTAAATACAGTGATTCATTTTATATGATGAACTCTAATGTAACATAAAACTCTCTAATTTATCATTATAAGAATATATTACTACAAGAGATTGGTTGATTTATACTATGACCATGAAAAAAATTTCATTTTATAGATATTGGATTTTAGAATTTTTCCAATTATCAATTTATGAAAAAGATGTCCAAAGAGAATTTTTTGTTATTTTACGACAGCTATTGGATAAATTAGATTGCAGTTATGCACTGTGAGAAATTGTTTCAAAAAAAATCTGCAATTTCACTCTTTTTTTTTTTTAAATATCCATATAACGAAAAATAAAATCTCAGTCCCTGAAGATCTATAGAGATTATGCCACATGTTATAATTATACTTACTTTCTAAAAAACATATTTGAGCAAACTAAAACCGAAAATTCTGATAATGTGTAAATAATAATTTTCAAGTAAAGGTTGTTATTATTATATTATCAGTACAAAATACCATCAGTGACATAACCAACTAATAAAATATTATTTACTTTAGTAATTTTGTATCATAAAGATACAATTTACAACATGTATTTATTCTCAGAAACAAAAAACATTTGAAATTTGCATAAAATTCCATGAAGCAGTTTATAGAACAAAGTCTGGAAATCAAAGAGTAGTGTTTTGAGTACATTGTTTTTGCCTTGTTTATAATAGAACTATTAAAACTGAAATCTCATGGAATTAATTAAGTACTACTTAATAATGAAATCGATAAATATGCATTATGATCCTAAGTGATTTTTAGTGATGTTTCAAATGTTTTATATATTTAAATACAATTAAGCACTGATGTAAAATAAGTGTAAAGAACACTGCACACAGTCCTTCATTAATATAAAAATTTCAAACAAAATATTAGTACACCATAGCTCTATTCACCATTAATAGAACACTTAATTTAATCTAACGATAAAATACAATAACCTTCAAAAATTTTTGCTCAAATGCCTATTATATTAGCTGATCACAATTTATTGCTATAAAAATTATTATTGATTATGAATTTTATAGTTGATACTATAATTTTTGAAACAATTTATTTAAATTGTTATTTCTATTAATTTAAAAGTGTTATTTCTATTAATTTAAATCGATCATTCTTTCCTTCCTTGCAATTAACAAATACTGACAATAACATATCTTTTATGTATTGCAAAACTACAAAAGGCCTTTATAATTTGCCAAGCTATATATGTTTGTTCCTACCACGAGACTAAATCGAGAATCGCCTATTGCTGGTAAAAAAATAATTTTAAGACTATAGGTGAAATTATTCTATCAGATTATTAATCAATATTTACATCTGTATTTAATTAATCTACAATATCTAGCGTGATAAAATTCCTATTTTCTGAAAATTGCTTTGATTAAATGAAGGAATTGTTGATGTGGATGGATTTTGCATAGTCCGAGTACAGAATATTTCCATTGCCTTCTAAAACTAACCACTTACACTAAATTTTGCAATTCCATTCATTTATATCTGGCTTTTAAACTAAAATGGCAATTTGTGACTTAATGTATACCACACATCTCACTTCTGTAAAGGCACAAGCTATAAAAAATGAACGTTTTAGAATTGGTAAACGTTCAAACAACAAATAACTTTTAAACTTCACTAAGTTATACATTAGCATGTACTAAGTAATTAGTTTAGATTTCAGTATAATAAACAGTGATTCAATGCAAATAGAAGAAAATAAGAAAATGCACATATCTTGCATAAAACCACCTAATAACTGTGCAACAAATATGACTCTTTGTACTCGTTGTGGTGCTATTCCGTTTAACAGTGATAAAACATTAGCTAGTTGCGACTCCTGTTGCATTCTTATAAACATTGTTTTTGATGAAGCATACAAAATAAGGGGAAGAAAAATGTATCCATCACCAAAAGAAAAAGAAAAAAAATTGTACAACAATTGCAAAAACAGGGACATTAAAACTATATCATATTTATTACTAAGGCATTTTTGCCAAAAAGTAGGCGATATTGAATCTGACTTAGAAACAATGCGATTAGGGTCGTTAGCTATCTCTGTCTCTTCAATTTCATTGGAAAAACTGTTGAAAGGATGAAATGTTTCCATAATAGCGCTGCCATTAAATGCGGCGGCGGGCGATTCGCATCTTGAAACTTCATGTATATCATCAAGAACTGATGGTCTGCCGGTTCCTAAAATATGACATCAAGTGTGATATATCAACGATATAATCAAAATCATACTGAAAATAAATGATAATAACCTTTAAGGCACTCATCATTATTCTTTCCAGATATTAATTGTAATCTGTTACTAGAGTTTTCTAAAATTTTCTTCCTCCTCGCTTCTCGTCTAACGGCAGCAATATCAGCCATAATAAGTGCAAATAAACAGTAATTTAATTTATATACGATTTGTCCATCGTAACAAAAATAAATTATACACTAAACCACTGACGTAGATCACACAAAACCAACTGAACTTGACATTTTGTAGATGTTTTATAGCGTCACAGAACACGTGGCATTGAGTAAAATGAAACGAATTATTAATAGACTACACGGTGGTGTATCGTTATGGGTATATCATTGTAACAGGTTAGGGAAAGACTGCCTACCCGCATAAACCACTTTTAGTGATTCAAAATTAATTTGCGTTTTTGTAACATTTAGTTAAAAATCTTATATAATATTACATGTATTTTAGAAGTGTAACTAAACTATTTAATTTACGACCTTAACTGCAGAACGTTCTGAATGACCATATGTTTATTGTATGTTCAGTCGTGTTACTCTATATCCATCAAACTCGGTCTTAATTAACAAAACAAGCTTACAAAAATGGGACTTGTGAAACATCTCAAGAACGTAATATTCAAATAGAGTTTTTGGAACTTTGTCATGATTTTCAATGCTTGTGGGTTGTACTACATAAATTATATTCTAATAAAGAAACACGTAATCAAGCGTTCAACATTATCTTGGCTACGTACCAAATATAATTGAAAAATTGAAAAAACCGAATGCATAAAAGTGAACTGAAAAAATGGAAACAAGATAATATAAAAAAAATCGTCCAATCATACATGAAAAATGTTTGCAATCAGAGGCATTATATTCATGTTTTCGTACTTATTACGAGTCTTGTCTCTTTCTTACAAAGATACTAGCTTATCATCCTCCATATCGAGGTCATCATCGTCATCAAACTCTGATTATCAATATCTCTATTGGCGTCTCCATATTCTTGAGGTATCTCCTATACCGCAAAATATTTCTTTGCCATCTCCACATTTTCCGCTCCGCTCATCTCTTGTATTATCCTAAAATATATCCACAATATAAGCGTTTCCCATCTGCATATTTTCAACTTCGGTATCTTACTAAAAATTGAGCAATTGCACTTCAATATATAAGCGTCTAATCAGCTTCCGTATTACGATCAAGCCAATTTCAGCAACTTGTAGTTTAAATGCCCAATGTTGCAAAGTAGAAATGGTCAACCTGCTATCTAACATTATATCTTTATTCCAAACGATGGAACTAATTCCTTTGAAATAAACACCTACCGCTTATATTTGGTCGTCGGTCTCACAGTCGTCCTCATATTCAAATGCAGTGCACAAAGCTCGTGGAAATGTTCTAAAGATCTTTTTAATTATGAAACATAAATAAAAGTAATATTGTAATAAAAAGTGTATTATTTTTATCACAAACATACATTTTAATTTTATATATTGCGAAAGAACTTTTTTGTGTTACGTTAGACAGATAAACAGATTTACTTTCGAATTTATAATACCAGTATGAATCCATTATTTTATTCTTAACTTTATGTAATATTTCAATACTTTATAAATTACTTTACATGTTTCCGATATTATTTAGAATAGTACGGATGCTGAAAGGACTGTACGAAGTTTCAAATCAAATTCCTTTCAAAAGTCAGATAGGTCCAGGTACTAACCAAACATTTGTTTGGAAAAACTATTTTTCTCATGTCTGCTTTTTTTCTTTTTATTAAAGGTTTTACTAAATTGAGAAGTTCATTGAAATTTTCATTGGACATTTGTACGAAAAACAATCACTTTATAGTTTTCGCAGTAAATTTATGTGACTGTATTTTTTTTTGTTTCTTAATCCGTTTTCGTTCACATTGCTCTCCCCTTTCATTTTTTTATCGAATACCCAATAGTGGAAACAGCAGTGACAAGTTTTTGGTGTTCCGATAGAACTGGTAGAATTATTATTATTATTATGGTATGGATGACTCTACGATAGCGGTTTAAAGTAAACTGAACGTGCGAGTCCGGTTCATTACTTATTCCGATCATGTAAATGCTGCGCCCAAACGGTTCGTTCGACTGTTAAGTGGTCCTGGTCGGGTCACTTTTAGGATTATAAAACGTATAAGGTTTTACTCTCACCTTGTGGTCATATACATACATTTTTTTCATATACATACATCACAAACTGTGGTTTCGATTTCCAAGTGAGTCTTATCAAGCCTAAGACTAATAGACTGACCAATTGACTTAATTGACCGATTACGGCAAAAGCTGATTCATCTCTAGTTGACAATTAGGGTAAAAAAATCATTGCCCAGTCTGAAAAGAAGCTTTTTTGAAATGTATGGGCTGCACATATTAAACATTGGTCTCAATTTTGAATAATAGTAAAAATAAAAACCGTATTAATATTTATAACTTTATTTGCTTCGTTATGACTCCTTTATTTAAAAATCCTATTATTTTACTTGCTAGTGTATATAGACCTAATGAAATATTTCGTTCATTATTTGAAACAGTTTTTGTAATAAAGAAAAAACGTAGTTTTAAACTTTTTCATAATATCCGTTGTTTTTGAAATTTAATACTTTATAGCTCTGGATAAATAAAGTTAGTTATCGGCAAAAATGAGTATTTTATAAATAAGAATATGAAAAAAAACTAGCGCTCCTAAAACTTAAAAGAATAGTATAAGACATTCAAAATGATATTTTATATCTTTTATTGTTATATTTTCTGTGTTATATTCTATTTAATATTAATATCGTGTTACTAATTTAAAAAAATTAAAAACAATATTGAACAATTCTGAGTAAAAAATCAAGCTTGTAGGCTTAATGGCTTAAGTTCATTGTCAAAATTTAATTTGAAATGAGATGTTTACTCAATACAACAACGCATATAAGTTTTAAAATTTTGAAATTATTGAAAATATATGAGTTCAATAGGTAAGTACTGATTCTTCCCATCATTTTACCGTAGTACATTTAACCTTCTTAATACATCGAGTGTAATGTAATATTTTGAACTTAAAACAGATTCATAAGATGCCTAGAGTAACAAATTTTACGAAATAAAGAAGAGATTATATAATAAGTAGTTTTTTATATGTGTATCTAAACAATGTATTTCTTAATATTCATTTTATTAAGTCGTTATATTAGGGTTTGTAATTTATATTTATCCCACACATGTTTCCATGAAAATATGTTAACTTTTAGCACTTTGAAGACTAGTCTCTACTGTCTTTTAACTCACAATACTTTTATTGAAGTTTTTATTAAAAAAAAAACACTACCTGGGCAGATAAGTGTACATTCTGTCTCCTCTTTCTAAGGAAAAGATAAGCTCTTGAATTTCGGTATATGTAATATGTATACGATCATTAAATAATATGTATTTTTACTTAACGTCGAATACGTCGAATGAATATGCAATAAAGAAGTATTTTAAAAACGAATTTATTAATATAAGATATACTTCCTGGAGTAATTTTAATATTTGTTGTTAGATGACTGTTAGTATGGCTTAGACACCTTGTATTGAACGTTTATATAGTTGTACATTTTTTCAATATTTTATTCATTTTCTGTAAAAACTCAAATTTAGTGTATACTACAATTAGTAGTACACGTGTAATATATTGTATTGAATAGTATAGTACACATTAATGAATGAGTGTTATCATTCGCTTACACGTTATTATTCTGTATAACTTGATCTTCCCTAAAACGATCGTTCCTGTTTATTTTGGAAAATTCACGCTTTATAAATATTAATGTTAGCGTTTTATAGATTAAGTGTAGTCGTTTAATTAATGGCCAAACGTAACACATCTAACAAAAAGAAGTCACAGTGTATTTTTTTGCTATTTTAATGCTATTTATATGTACATTTAATATGTAAATAGTATTAAAATTTTATGTAATACTTTGGACTATCTCGAAAATACCTCAAATATTACTTATAGAGATGAAAAAATATCGTTTATAGTCTTATTGATGCTTTGAAAGCAACCGTACTCAACTTAAAATAATAATAAATACGTATTTTTATGTTACTTATGAATAAAACTTGCTTGTTTAAATAAGCTATCTTGCACCCACATATATAATGATTTTGTTTTCATAAATTAGAATTAAAAAAACACTTGTAGCAGGATTTGTTATAAGGATAATTAAGAAGTCGCTACTATTAGTAAACTCCACATCAATGTTTATGTCACTAATTGACATTTTAAATATCGTATATTGTAACATCATTGAATATGAAACTTAAAACTATCACATTTGTCAAAGGTAACAAGTTATATTTCATAAACTAATTTTTATTCTATTATATAGTTAGTTCTTTCGGCAGTAATATGAAGAAAAATTAGATGCCGGGCCCTTTGTAAATGTCATTAGTATTAGGTATGTATAAGATTGGAAAAAGTTTAACACATTAAAGGCATTTTAATAATTGTCTTTACAATGATTCTTTCCTTTTAAATTTCTTTTACTTTGAAAAAAATTTTCCATTACATGTTATAAATTATTACAGATAAGGTTAGTGAATTAACTACGTATTTAAAGAGACATTTTGCATTAGGTATTGATCACAACATTTGAAGTAAAACTGGGAATATTTTGAGAATTTTAGAATTAAAGCATTTTATATCCCGAAAATTGACTTTAGTAAGTAATTTTTGCTATAAAATATAACTAATTTCTACTAACACATCTAGATTTTCCTCATCGTCTATTTTTTTATTACGGTAACATTGTAGAAAAACAAGTTTGAGACTTAATATCAAGAATTTAATTTAAATATTCCATACAGCTGCATTTCTTAGTTAACTAATCTACTAATAATATTTAATTTTAATTTGTTGTATGTTATAAAAATTAAATCTAATAGTTTGGGTTTTTAAAATAACAAGACGTTACTTTCTTTAATGATAAACCGGAAGTTTGTATGCTGTCTGTTGAACGGCAACGCCAACGATTGTTTGGCGCCTTTATCGGCCGGTTTTTCTGAAGAAAATATATTTAATTCTTGTTTTAGATCACTGTTATTTTCTGTAACGTAAGATGGGTGATAAAGGTGATGGAGGTAAGCGGGTATCCGTAATTAGTGCAAGCCCAATTGAGAAATTTGCTTACTGATTATAAATTTTATTGATGGCTTTTATTTATTGGTTATCTGAATTTAAATAGCCCAATACAATTTGGTAAAATAATAATTATTATTCTTTAAGAAACTTTCGATGATGCTGTGGAAGAAAGAGTTATTAATGAAGAGTATAAAATATGGAAAAAGAACACGCCGTTTTTATATGATCTGGTCATGACACACGCGTTGGAGTGGCCTTCTTTGACGGCACAGTGGTTACCTGATGTGACTCGTCCTGAAGGAAAGGATTATACTGTACACAGGTATTTAGAAATTGGTTTTTTAGTCCTACATGTTCATTTTATAATTTTTTATTGTTTTTAATTTTCTTTTTTAAATGAAATGTTTATAGATTGATACTGGGCACCCATACCTCTGATGAACAAAACCATCTTTTAATTGCTAGTGTTCAGCTTCCCAATGAAGATGCTCAGTTTGATGCTAGCCATTATGATAATGATAAGGGTGGTAAGGAATTATTGAAATATTAACATCTGACTCTTTTAATAAAGTCTTCATGATATAATATATATATATATATATATATATATATAAAATGAAATACCTTTTCAGAATTCGGTGGATTTGGATCAGTTTCTGGAAAATTGATATTGAGATAAAAATTAATCATGAAGGCGAAGTGAACAGGGCACGATATATGCCACAGAACCCTGCGTGATTGCCACTAAAACACCATCTTCAGATGTTCTAGTATTTGATTACACAAGCATCCATGAAACCAGAACCTTCTGGGAATGTCATCCTGATCTTGGTATTTATTGTGATAGTTGTTCACTAAAAGTAGTTGATTTGATCATGTTACTTATGCATTTAGTGTCAATATATATTATCTGAATCATATAATGACGGATTTAGCCTTTAAGTCAAGGGGTTGGGGGTCACACATATGAGGTTCAGTCAGAACAAGTTTTAATATGGTTCCAATAGTAAAACAAAGACCCAGCCCACGAGGGTCATGACCCTCTTGGATCCACCACTGAAATCATGATTCATAATTCATGTTATGAGTTATGAAAACTTTGGCCTATCCTATCAAATGATTAATTTCTAATTTTTACATAAAATATAAATATAATGTTTGTGCTATGACTGCTCACTAAGTGCAATAAATTGTGTCTAAGTGTTACAAACATTCTATGTTGGAATTTATATAACGATGAAGTAAAAATAATATTTTTTATAAAGTATTAATATAAAAATAATATTCAGATAACTAGTGAATGATGTAGATATGATTTAAGAAATATAAAATTATATTATTTTATTTAGTTAATAGTGACAATGTTTCAGGTTACGTGGCCACCAAAAAGAAGGTTATGGTTTATCATGGAACCCGAACCTCAATGGTTATCTTTTGTCAGCTAGGTAAGTGCAAAAAGTTAAATTTTAATTTATAAATATATATTTAAATTAAATTAAAGTAAACATGTATATGTTTATTGTTTTGACTACTAAAAGAAGCAGAGCGCAGGGCACTCGTCGTGCCATCACAAGCTTTTAAACAAACAATGGACTTCCACAATTGGAATTTTGTTAGGGGTCACACAACTCAATATTAAAACAATTTTTGTACTGTAGAAGTGAGCTATTTGTGCTCTTTATAAATTGGCATGGCATCTCACAGAGAACAATTTAAGGAAATTAATATTTTAACTTTAGCATTACAATACAGTATACAAACACTTGGTATGTGTCAATAGAAATATAGAATCATTCCAACAAATGAGCAACATGCATAGCATTAACACTAGACACAAGAACGACCTTACTGCTCATAAAACCTGACTCGGTAAAATTAATAAATCGTTCAAGGGACAATGTGTGCACTTTTATAATAAGATCCCAGTTGAAATTCAAAATTTGCCATTTACCATTTGATTTGACAAGTCTACTGCCTCTAGGCCTCTATATTAAGGAAGGGAGCTAGATGCACATACACAGCTCTCTTGCTGTCTCATTATGCTAACACGATAATATTGTAGTAGTTAATTCATTGTCAACTCTATATGGAGGTGATATATACCAACAAGCATGTTACTGAACTGGTGGAGTCATGCTGTGGTTGACTTGATTGCAGCACGAAAATAGGCCAATTCCATCGGCAGGGATACCATATCCTCACAGAATACAGACATGAAGTAACAGCTTTTTTTTGTTGTATTCCATCCAGTGAGCAATAGTTCCGGTGGCCTACTCCCCTTCCATCAGATCAGTCTCCTGTCCATTGGCCCACTCCGTTTTTATTAGTTATCCTATTCCTAACCAACTATCCAAAAGGCTGACAATGCACTGATGACTTTTCTGAGTTTATGAGTGGCCTAGAGCGGTGGTGACTACCGACTCTCTGGTTACTCTCATGTTTGTTTGCCTCTCGAAGTTATTAAAAAAAAAATGTACATAGGTTCATTATCTTTTATCATTTTACTTTTATCTTGACAGTGACGATCACACAATTTGTTTATGGGACATCAATGCTACTCCTAAAGAGGGTCGAGTTATTGATGCTAAGTCAGTTTTACGGGTCACACTGCGGTTGTGGAAGATGTAGCATGGCACCTGCTACATGAATCTTTCGGTTCAGTTGCTGATGATCAGAAGCTAATGATATGGGACACAAGGTATTAAAATTGTTCTTGTATACTTTTCTACAAAATTATTTCATCTTTTAACATTTAAAATTGAAGTTGAATGTATTTAAAATTGAATTTGCAAGAGAATGCCCAATATACTATAGAATGTAGGTTTACTCAATAATATCCATTTTAAAAACCATAAATCAATCACACACATAAAAAACACAGCTTAAATTTAATTCAATTGAGTTTTTTCTGGTATATATCAAGAGACATTAGCATCGTTCCAAAAAAGGAGCGACATCCATAACTAACACTATACATAGAACAATCTTTGCTGCTCATAAAACCCATGTAAGCAAAGTTAATAAAACGTTTGAGGGGCAATTTTTGCACTTTTATAATAAGATCCCAGCTGAAATTCAAAATTTTCCATTTTACAAATTTAAACGTTTTGTTAAAAGAAAGTTATATGGCAAGGCCTATTATACCGTGTCTGAATATGTTATGAAAAAAACCCAGGGATTGAACTGCTCGACTATCAGGTTCCTTCAGATTATTACTAAGTGTTGTACTAAATTATTAATTATTCAATATTTTGTATCAATGAGTAAAAAAGAGCAAACCTTGAGTTTCTTGGCCATTCTTTTCATGGTGAATCAGCATTTGGAATAGGTGGTAATTTTTATGTCGAAAATAGTTGTTTATGACGTATTTCAAGTATAATTTCTATTACCTATGAAATAAAGATATTTTTGATTTTTTGGAATTATTATAATAAAAAAAAATGGTTTATTAATGAAATAAAAATATATTAACAATTCACTATGTAATATGCAAAATGAGAACAATCTATTTTTAAAGTAAATGTATAATTTAACTTTATAAAATATTTAAATTATGCTATTAGATGTAACAACACATCAAAACCATCACACACAGTGGAGGCCCACACTGCAGAGGTGAACTGTCTCAGCTTCAACCCCTACTCCGAGTTCATATTGGCCACTGGCAGTGCAGACAAAACTGTAAGTATGTTTATTAGTCCGAGTGACCCCCGGTTCATTTCACAGTACACATTTGTTCCATTGATGGAAGGAGGTCATTCAATTCGTTAATACTGTACAGAATGGTACAAATACATGGCTTTTCACAAATAGGAACAATCTTCCCTTTATAGAGCGGATTATATTATGTAACTTGTAATGTGTGATCATTAAATTATACTAAAAAATATGAGAGAAAATAAATACGTTATACTGTTGCATTAATAAACCTGCTACTAAAGTGTTTTGAATCTTTATGCAATATTATATGATAATCACTTGTCACTTATTTACAAATTACATGTAGATATATTTGATTTAAAGCTTTGCAGGGACTTCTGCAGCTGGTAATTCAATAGAACTATAAAAAAATACATCATGTAATTCTAAAAGATTTGTTTTTATTGTAATGGGATATAAAACTTTATGATAAATGGGATATGTATATTATTTTTCAATAAATATATTTTATTGACAAATTAATTAATAAACAGTAAATAAGTGTAAATAAAGAATAGTACAGTACATTTTATCCTAAACTTTGTTAGAG
This sequence comes from Eumeta japonica, assembly GCA_005406025.1. Taxonomy (NCBI): domain Eukaryota; kingdom Metazoa; phylum Arthropoda; class Insecta; order Lepidoptera; family Psychidae; genus Eumeta; species Eumeta japonica. Next base: position 17,083 of record BGZK01002755.1, read on the forward strand.
ATTAAATTATCAATTTTACATTCTTTTTATTTTTTACATTCCAATGTGAGATTTTTCAATAATATGTAATCTGTAATAGAGATATTCTATTTCTCGAATAATAAGATATTTCTTAAGTAATAAGATATCTCTAGAAAATCTTTTCAGTTTCTATTTTTAATATTATTTATGCTAAAAAAGTATTTTTATCTTGATATTCAATACTTTAATGAGAATAATTATAGATGACACATCTGAGGCTTAAAATATAATACAGTGTAAACTACATGTAACATCACTCAATTTAATGACAAACTCCCTAAAGTGTCGAAATCACTTGGCTTTAGTTGGTTTAGCTTGCCTTCCATACAATGATACACTCTATATAGCGTTACACCCACTCTCAATAATGACAACAATTAAGTAATAAAACGTACCTTTTAAGTTGCAAAATTACTAAAAACTGCATAGCTGTGTGCATTCATTTGACCCTTTATTATCCTAGCCCTAATAAACTCGACTATCTGCATCATGCATACCGAACTTTCTAAGAAATTCATTCTTTTGTTTACAAATTGGGATTGCTTGTACGTGTAGACTGTTGTTGACCACAACTAATAAGTAAGAGTCATGGATTATCTATACATTATCATATTCTTAGTTGTTCACAAACTGTCAAACTGTAAACATGGTTAGTAAAAGAAAATCACTGTGTATTGATGAAAAAGGTTTACTGATACGCTCAATAGAAACGGGAGAGAAGATAAGTGATGTTGGCAGGCGTTTTGGATTTTCTTCTTCTTTTTCTGATTTTCTTTCTCTCCATATAACGACAACTCTCAATTATGCCACAAAATGCACAGTCCCTTCAGTGTCGTTATATAGAGTTGATACTCTATCATATATATTTTTAGTGCTCAGAACCTCCCGATTTAATGACTAAAGTTGTTTTGGCAAAAGTACACAAAAGAAGGAAATTAAGCTTATTTAAGACACATGATTATATATTCTATACAATATAGCTTGAGGATACACTTGTTTTTAATAATCTTGTTTAATTAATCTTGCATTTTGAGTCACTTGGGTATTTAGTTAATGCCAATTGTTGATTTTTGCCTTTAGCTATTTTCATTTGCCAAACAGGAAAATCAAATATCTATTAAACAAATATAGATATAAACAAAATATAATTAAAAATATTTCTTGGAAATACCGAGGTCATTTTATGGGTTGAAAATATTATGTACTTTAATGTAAGATGGAAACTTGAATGTTTCCATCTTACATTAAAAAAGTAATTGAAAGGTACAATTTTCTATTCCTTTTCAATTTAAGAGTGAAATTCTTCAATGCTTCTGAATCTATAATTTTTATTGTCAGTTTACATCAAAGCAATTTACTAAATTCATAATGTACAAGTATACTAAAAGTGCATTAAAATGATAATAGTGTACCATGTTGCAATTTGCAAATGCATAAAATTACTTACTATTAAAATATGGTCCTCAGGACCTATATACCTACCTGAAGATGACTATTATCCCAAAATTTTTTTCTGAATAAGCTTCATTAAATTATTAAAAATATATATTACATTTCTCCTAAAAATAATTTTAATAAATGGTTAATGAGACAAGTTTAAATTTTTGAATTTTACTTTATGTCATATTCATTCAAAAACCATTGTTCCATGTAAAATGATTTGCTGTTAATTATTATTGGGTATTTAATTGTAATATATTACATAAAGTAAAATCAAAGGTGCATGCCTCACCGCAGTCATTAACTTCTAAAATAAAAATTTCAATAGAGTTTTGATAATGAAATTTCAAAAAATATTTATCAAATTCAAATTTCGCGCCATTTCGTGAGATATTTATAATGGCGCATGCGCTGATCTCAACTTTTCACATATGGCTTAAGGCTAATCTTCATTTGTATATAAATATAGATATACAAACACCACCTCAACTCTCGCTTGTGAGGCCTGCAATACACAGTCGTTTTAGTTTTTGTAAATTATAATTAAGCGACAATTGCTTAGAACAGCTAATATTACCTTGTAAGTGTTATATTAGTAAAAAAAAAGTCATTTAAGTTTCGAAAAACTGGGTTTTCTGACATGTCGAGTAGAGAGCACCACCTCAGCGTTCAGCTTGTGAAGTGCAATAATGGTTCTTTATGATATAACCATGAAAATAATTGCTAAGGATATAACTTAAGTTTTGTTTTCGAATTTGAAATATGACTAGCTTTTGCCTGATATCTCTTTCTGACTAATTTCATGATGTCGGTTCATCCAGTGGTGAGCATGCATTTTGTGTCATACTGAAATTCTATTCACAATGCACTATAAATATTTGCTTGCATTTAACCTATGTTGAAACAAGAAAAAGTTGATATTTTGCAATATAGTCTTCACATGCATCAAATATTGTATGGATATTTTTAAAAAACGCATAGGCAAAGTACAAATAGAATACTGCCAGTTGAAACTAAATTCCAGGTAAAATTTTAGAAGCAACAAAGTATACATCAATTAAACATTTGTCAAAATATGATTCTTAGGTGGCGCTTTGGGATCTTCGTAATCTGAAGCTAAAATTACATTCATTCGAGTCCCATAAAGATGAAATTTTCCAAGTCCAGTGGTCACCACACAACGAAACCATACTGGCTAGTAGCGGCACAGACAGGAGGTAATCTTCCTACTTCATATTTAAACAGATACATTTATATTTAAAAATGTACATTTTATATTTAAGTAAATAAAGCCACAGATGGCAACTGGTATACTGTAAAGCAATAAAATGAGAAAAAACACATGGATATTAATTAGTATGTTCTGTCCTATTCTCAGAATCAAGAGAGATCAATTAGAATTTAAAAAAAGTAATATACCAACACTTATTTTGTTTACATAACATAAATTAAAAAAATTATCAACTTGATAATTATATAAATAATTATTTTTTATGTTCCACTTGTAAAGTGAAAATTGTTGGGGTATGAAGTTTGTTAATACATAATTTCTTATTAAAATAGATATAGGATGTAAATATGGTTGGCTGTATATAACATCTATGTATTTTGTAAAGGTAGATATTGTTTTTTATATTGTGTACAAATCTTTGTTGGCAGGCTTATTAAAGCCAATCTACACAGTATTGGTTTTTTTATTATTATTTGTTTTTATAATCTAATTACTCCCTTCCCGATATGGGGTAGCCAGACATGGATGGCACACTTCGTGAGCATTTACATTTTGCAAATTGAACCTAACATAAGAGGCTGGAAACTTGGCACCTTATACAGGGTTCACGTCACAAGTGTAAATTTTTAACCTAAATCCCCAAGTACAGGTAAAAAATATAACTTTTTTAAGTTTATAGCCTATCATAGGCCTACATGATTTTGATAGTTAACTTAAATTTTTTTTCTTCCTCTGTGAACTGTATTGTGTGCTTTATACCAGGCTGCATGTATGGGACTTATCCAAGATAGGCGAGGAACAATCTGCTGAGGATGCAGAAGACGGCCCACCTGAATTGCTGTTTATACATGGTGGCCACACAGCTAAGATCTCAGACTTTTCATGGAATCCTAACGAACCTTGGGTCATTTGTTCGGTTTCTGAAGACAATATTATGCAGGTAAATATCTTGAATGGTTTCTATGAAGTTGACATGTACAAGTACAATGTACAAATCTTTGTTACTCTGAATTGTCTGCAAATTATGCAGTGTGCATCCCTGACCCGTTTTCACAGCCATATTCCTACTTTACCCGGGCGGTTTGATAAGTCAGTGACTTTTTGAATTTCCCGCGCAGTTACTTCAAATACAACAGTGCTGCCGTCAACTGTAGTCTATTAGTGGGTAACTGTCAAATTTTGAGCAAGCTACGTCATGCAGTTGGTGTTTGATAGCCATTCAAAGCAGACAACCTCGTGAATTTTTACAAAAATGGAAAAAAGTGAATTTCGTGTGCTGATTAAGCATTACTTTTTACATAAAAAAAACCATCACTGGAACTAAGGAAAAGCTTGATAAATACTATGGGGACTCGGCACCATCAATTTCAATGGTAAAGAAGTGGTTTACAGAGTTCCGTTGTGGTCGTACCAGCACTAGTGACGCCGAACGTTCAGGTCGCTCAAAAGAAGTGATCACGCCGGAAATCGTCGATAAAATCCATGAAATGATATTGGATGATCGGAGAATGAAAATGCGTGAGTTGGCTCATGCTGTAGGTATCTCAACTGAATGGGTACATCATATTTTACACAAATATTTGGCCATGAGACAACTCTCTGCGAGATGGGTGCCGCGATTGCTCACACTCGACCATAAGCGCAATCGTGTGACAACTTCAAAAGAGTGTTTAGCGATGTTCAGCCGTAATCGGACGAATTTTGCGCTGTTTTGTTACTGTGGACGAAACATGGATCCATCACAACACGCCAGAGACCAAGGAACAATCAAAACAGTGGGTTTCTCGGGGTGAACGTGGACCAAAGAAGGCCAAACAGAGTCTGTCAGCCAACAAGGTCATAGCCACAGTTTTTGGGATGCACGCGGTGTCATTCACATTGATTACCTCGAGAAAGGTAAAACAATCACCGGCGAATATTATTCAAAGCTTTTGGACAGATTCGACGTTGACTTGAAGCAAAAACGGCCGCATTTGGCGAAGAAAGTGCTGTTCCATCAAGACAATGCGTGTGCACACTTGTTTAGTCCACGATGGCCAAAATCCACGAATTGAGATGCTACCCCATCCAGCATATTCTCCAGATTTAGCCCCTGCGACTATTATCTGTTTCCAAACCTAAAGAAATGGCTGGATGGTAAGAGATTTGAGTCTAATAAAGAAGTCATTACCGAAACAAATGCGTATTTTGAGAGCCTTGAGAAAACCTATTATTTGGAGGGAATAAAAAAATTAGAAAAACGTTGGAGTAAATGTATCGAGCTAAAAGGTGATTATTATGTAGAAAAATAAAATGTTTATTTGCCGCAAAAAAAATGTTTTATTCAAAAAGTCACGGACTTATCAAACCGCCCTCGTACACCAATGCAATGTTTTCTGTGACTAACTTCACTGTAGTAGAGATTCATGTGTTGTACTGTAAATATATTTCATTCTCTGCTTGTGATTTTATCAGCATGGACATCAATTCAAATTAGACCCTTGTAACGTCAGAATAAATCGTATTGGATTTGTGTGAATTTTTACATTTAACTACATATTTCTTACCAGACCGACTGGTGTTGAAATCACAAGCATTGGGAGGTTGTTTAAATTATATCGTCTCTGTAAAAAAAAGGATGTAAGTCATATAATACATGGACAAAAATTGAAATACTAAAATAAAATATTAAAAACTATGAAGTAGTAAATTTGTTTTAAAAGAATTAGTTGTTCTTTTAAAGAACTAGCTGTTAGTTAAGAAACGGTTGTTCTATTTCAACTGAAATACTAAAAAAAAATTGTGAAATATTTCTCTGCTTTTTAGGGTTCCGAGCCAAAATGACGAAAATGGAACTGTTATAATTTCTTTATATCCATCTGTCTGTCCGTCCATTCATCTGGCCCTCCATATGTCACAGGCATTTTATTCAAAAGCTACAAGTCATATATTGATGAAATTTATAGTATCTTGTATAAGTCGCTATTTAGATTGATAGTTAAAACAAAAAATAAATATTTCTAGGGCACATATTTCGACAGTTCTTTTGAAAATACTTTAAGGTTTCTAGCAATTTTTCGATTAAATAAATAATTTCGGAAATAATCGCTCCAAAAGTAGCAGAAATCACCCAAACCCACCCAACCCAATTTTTTGAACTGTATGTTTAAAAAATATGAATAAAATAACAAAAAGGTAATGAAAGTGTCAATAAATACTTTCAACGAAAATTATTTTGAACATGATGAGATTCGGTTTGAGCAGCTCATAATACACTGCTGATCCCATCAAATACTTCTCCTCTGTATTTGGTGGGATCAGCAGAGCTTTGAACCATGGATATTTGGTTTTGCAGATGATGTTGATGCATGGCCGGGCTTACCCCACAATTTTCTAGGCTTTGGATTATCATAGTGCAGTATCATACCCACTTTTCATTTCCAGTCATGATGTGGTGCAAAAAACCTTTTCTTTTCTGCCGCTGAAGCAATAGTTCACACGTGAAAAAACGCCGTTTGACATCTCTCGGCTTCAATTCAACCCAATGCCCTTGCTTCCGGATCATTCCTAAAACTTTTAAATGTTTTGAAACAGTTGACTCATCTACTTGTAATGTTTTCCCAAGTTCTGTTAGAGTCTGACATCGGTTTTGATCGAGTAATTCCTCCAACTTTTCGTCTTCAAATTTTTTCAATGCGCCAGATCATTTTTTATCCTCAAGCTCAAAAACATTATTTTTGAAGCGTCGAAACCAGTCTCTGCATGTCATATCCGGCAAAGCATTGTCACCATAAGTCTCAGCAAGAATTCTAGGTGCTTCAACTCCAGATTTCTTTTGAATAAAGTAGTGCAATAAAATTCCCCGCAAATACACTTTTTTTTGGTACAAAAGTAGACATTTTCAGAACTAAGAAAAAATTACTTTGGTTACACTAAACTGAAGTACCACATACTGAAATTTAAGGTTAGAGATACTACTGCTTTGCATGTGTGTTACCATTCGAAATTCAATGAATGGGGTACTGCTACTTTAAAAAAACAGCAAGAACTTATTCAAGGTTCCAATAGTTTTAACTTTTAGCTCTATTTTCTAAAGATTGTAAAACTCTGAAGATTTTATTTGAAAGTGAGGGATGAAAATGCACTCAAAAAGAATTCAAGATTATGTCGTAAATATTTTGTAGGTAGTGACAATGTGAAAGTCGGTAAACACACAAGTAAATATTATTTTAGTAAAACAACAGCACCATAGTTGACAAGTTAACATTTTAGTAATTTTTTTCAACATTAGAATACCTACGCCGAAAGCAACCTGTAATCCTTTATCCGCTAACATTATAGGCAAATGCTAAAAAAACTGATTAACAAAACGAAATTACCATAAAAAATAATTTATTTATACAGGAGACTTGATCTTCACCTCTACATTTGTCTCAATCACATCTACATTTGATTTTCATCATCCCCCAACCCTTTAGCATATATTGTTGACCATAAGCCGAGTCCTATATTGAATGAAATTATTTTTCAAAATTCATCTTTATTAATTTTCATTTCTGCCATACTGGCAGAATTTAACTGAAGTCAAATTCGTTGTACTATTACTAGGTACCCATTCTAGGGATTGTGTACGAGAACATTTTGCCTATCCAGTTTTGATGCACATGAAATTAACTATACAGTCATGATTTTATTAATAGACTGAAATACAGAACTTTATTTGTTACGAAATGAAAACTCGTTTCTTTTCCATAATGTAATTTTCACATTGCTTATATATTAATCATATTTCCAGGTATGGCAGATGGCAGAAAACATATACAATGATGAAGAGCCGGAAACGCCGGCTTCCGAGCTCGAATCGGGGGTCAACGTGAATCATGGCTAGCGCCTCCGTGCCGTTGTAACGCAGCCCCAGAACGGAACGAGCTCCGAGTGACGAGTATAATAATTTTTTTAAACCCATTTCGGATCGCTCGGCAGATCAAACAGTGGTTTCATGGTGAAACATTTCCAAAATTTAATAAAATGAATTGGTTGCATGTAAACTCATAAGAATTGAATCTTGAACTGTGAACCAACATTTAAAACATTATTATTTTAATTTTTATTTATTTTATGTTAACAAGCTATGAATATTGTTAACACCGAATGTTATAACTTTTGATTTGAGTGTAATTTTGGTGATGACAAAAATGCACATTATTTTAAATCTAACTCGATTTATATTATTTTTCTATTGATAATTTTTACAATACCTACCTAAGCATTATGCAAAATTACATATGAATTATAGTCACATACATAAGCTGAAGATTTTATTGGTATCAAATTCTATTATACAAAATGTTTGGTATCAAAGTCTATTATTCAAAATATAACAGCTGTTAATGCCAAACACTGTCTAGTGACTGAACTGCCAGTTTTTATAAATCTCCATAGATAAAAGATATTAAATAATTAATCATTTATGAAAATTGTTATGGAATTGATAGGTTCGGAAAAGTGGGCTGGCTAATTTTTTAAATTTAATTTCAGAATATCGCACAAACTATCTCAACTAACAGTTGTTGCAAACTGTTGTCAAGTGCAAATTGGATTAATCATTAAAAATGTTTGTTGAAAAATGTTATTAATACATAACATTAAACTATAATTTCTGACATTCAATCCATTCTCCCATGTAATGGCAGTTTTATTCATAAATCTGCAAACAGTATCCCATGAGTTAGGGGATAATTAAAAGAGAAAATTTTGTTTTGATTAGTGAGTGGAGTATGTGTTCATAGTTGAGAACGATGATTTTAACTATAGAAACTGCTAAATTGACAACTGAAAAAAATATAACATTATTGCATTGCTTAAAATAGTTTCTACTCTACCAGATCAGAACTGATTTTTAAGTGCTTTAGACTCTAAATTTTAAATTTTTCAATTTAGAATTCACCCCTCTGAACTTTAGAGATTTTTAAATCGTTGATAAAGACTATGTTTGGCACTGAAAGAACCTAGTTTAAGTGGTTGTGCTGTTCTTCATAGTTTCATACATACCATATAATTTTTATTCACTTTATTTGATTTAAATGATAACTAAGTTAATGCGATTAGCTGCATATTAATTATTGTAATAATTGTGTATATTGATTGCTATAGATCAATTATATTCTGTTATTTGGAGTTCATGTTGTTTATGTAATGGCAACCGGATTAAAAGATTTTCTTGTACATATTTTATATATTAGTCCAAGTTGCACTGGCGGTGGTAGTGTATGGAGGCTCTGACTATACCATAAAAGTGAAGGTATGTGAGGGTTCTGGTCATATATGTGTGCAGGTGACATGTTCTGGCATCAGTCTTGGGAAACTGGAGACACTAGTACAGACCGATGTCTCAGCAAGGTTGTGCTTTAGTTAATAATGAAGAGAGTCAAACAGGTTTATTTTGTTATAAAACAAGAGAGTTTAAACAGATATCACACATTTACAATACTTAATAAAATATATTCACTGAGGCTAATCAGAGTAGAAAAGGGGAATAAACTTCATGCGGTGATCTACCATAAATTTCCTTATAGTAGAAGCTCATGCGGGAAGTATACATAAATAAATTCAATTGTAAAGAAATAAACAGAACTAGAAAGAAAATACAAATTTTTGTATTCAATAACAATTATTTTAAAAAATAAATAACACTTGCATTATGTGTATAGTTGTAACATTCTATGTCAGTGTAGTAGTTCATTGCTAACGAGATTTCTCAGGATGTTTAAAAATGAAATTTTTTGTTGTCAATTTAGACATGGCACATTACGTTTTCAATTATCGTTCTTAGCTTTTCGGGGTGTGTGAATATATTTTGCCAATTGTTTGTCAATTTTAAAAGCGAACAGCGGGACAGTAAGGTTTGAAGGGTCCAATGTCGAACTATATACGCTCATAATTTTTTAAATTTTATACATTTTATTTGTCATAATTTTAGCTGAGTAGGAACAGTAGATTTAGTTGTCAATCGAGGCATTAGATCATCAATTGAAATTGCTTTTAGTCAGTGATAATGTTCATATTCTCACTATATTCTATGTGTTTTTATATGCTAGAATATTAGTCTCATTAATTTTATATTTATTTAAAATATAACGTTTCCTATGATGTCCTGATATGTGCCTTGTTTAATTAATTTTGTTTATAATTGTTTTTTTTTTTGCAGCACTTTGCATGTAACAATAATTTTTGAGTTTTTAAGTGAGAGTGTCTATATTAATGCATATATATGTATCCATTTATGTTCTAAAAAAATAATTTCAAGTAAATATGAAACTATACTGTTTTAGTTTAATTAAACTAACTCAAAACGTGTAGAATTAAAAACATATATACAATATTCTGTATAATTAAGAATAATGATATTGTTCATCAAATTTAAAGAAGATTGGGTTTTTGGTTAAGTATTTTGTTGTGTGATATGAAGTATGTAACTTTAATTTATTGGCATATTTTACATTTTATTTTTTTTTAATTTTCGTCTATGAACAAGATTGAATTCAAGCAATTGTTTGAATGCTCTTAATGGAAATGAATGTGTCATCGTATTTAAATGTTGAGGCATCAGTAATAAGATTTAATTTTAAGTTCTGCGAATATATCTATTAAAATTATTATAAATATAAAGTTTTTTCCTTCCCCAAACAAAAATATTTTTTAATAATCTAATACAAAATTTTGTTACAGAAAAGATAGAACTTATAGGATCATATTCATTAGGGTGCTTTTTTTTTTTGAACTATTTTTTTTTTCGGTCCCATGGTGAAATTTTGTTGGAAGTACCGAAAAATAAATTCCCTGAAAGTTTGAGCCCTTAATATTAATATTAAGTACCAGACCAAGGCGTGCAAAGATTTCCCATTTAAAATACATGTAAAACTTGACTTTTTCTTTTAAATTTTATAACTCGGAGACATTTAATTGGATTATCTCCCAAAGACAGGTCTTCTTCAGAATTTAACGCTCTACAAAGTCTCTATTACAGTAAAGTCATAACTTCCACCTACGGGTAGTACAGGCCCCTAAACCTAATTTTTCCATAAAATTCGCGTTTTTGGATTCACCTCGTAAACAACACTAGCTACGGAAAAATTGTAAATGACAAACTTGTAGGAAATTTTATTTCCTACAAGAAGTCTTTGGCACCAAATCGTTAATATTAATACTTTTTGAGATACAGAATTTTAAGTTTAAGTGGTATGGAATTTCTATGGATTTCTGAGCTTAATTGTTAAATTATCAATTTTTATTATAAATTGTAAATTTTTCATCTAAATAAATAGTTGCTAATAAAATGACTATATTCAAGTTCAATTTTCATTAAAAAAACAATTCATTTAATGATGTTTTCATTGAATTACAAAAATGTTGGAAACAACAAAAAATCTAATTTTAAGTAAAGTCTCATCTATAAACACAATTATTGTACTTTATAAAACATTTTTCCTCGAGTAAGTTGATTTTGTGCACAATGGATACTGTGGCGATGATTTTGTACTGTTTGAAAAATTTTTTGTCTTTCATCTTCATTATGAGTTAAAGCTTCATTGAATTTTTGAGTAAGGGCGACTCCTCTTTCAGCAATATCATTTACCACTTTCAAGTTTTAAATGTGTCAAGACATTTTGGTAATCAGGATTTGATTCCCATGTATGTTGTTCAGTATTTATAAATTCATAAGAAAGGTCAAACTGTTTAAAAATGATCGTTGAGTTTGGAGTCACAAAGTCACTGATGTTGTTGTCAGCAAATGAAGAAATTAGGTTGTAAGGCACTAAAAATCAATCGTTTGTAATGTAAAATATAAATAATCGGTGATTTAAATGACAATTTATAGTAAAATTAATTTATTTAACAATTTAACTTAAGAATTCCATACCACTTTAACTTAAAATCTCTATATCTCAAAAGTATTAATATTAACGATTTGGTGCCAAAGATTTTCTTGTAGGAAATAAAATTTCCTACAAGTTTGTCATTACAATTTTTCCGTAGCTAGTGTTGTTTACGAGGTGAATCAAAAACGCGAATTTTATGGAAAAATTAGGTTTAGGGGCCTGTACTACCTAGGTGGAAGTTATGACTTTACTGTAATGAGACTTTTGTAGAGCGTTAAATTCTGAAGACCTGTCTTTGGGCGAGATAATCTCATTAAATTTCTCTGAGTTATAAAAAAAAAATCAAGTTTTACATGTATTTTAAATGGGAAATCTTTACTGGTCTAGTACTTAATATTAATATTAAGGGCTCAAACTTTCAGGAATTTATTTTTCTTCAACAAAATTTCACCATGGGACCGAAAAAAAATAGTTCAAAAAAGCACCTAATATTCATGCCATTTCATTGTTTATTCGGTTTTACATTAAACAAAAACATTCCCTAATCAAGAGAATATCCTGGTGATTGGAATAAAATATTTTGTCAATAGCTTGTAACTTTAATGTTGTTTTTTTTTTTAAATTCTTTACAATATTGAGTTATTTTTATTGTATTGTCAATCTATATATTTTAATCGACCATTAACTAACATTTTAATATGAGTGAGTATATATCGATGGGTGGATGACTAATTTAAACATTTAACAGCTTAAGACTCAATTTTATTGACCAATATTTAGGCCGTTAATTTAAATCTGGAATCTTTCCTTCATAAAATATAGTGCTTATTTTCTTTAACAGCCTGTAAATTTTTTTGAAATTGATCAGTCAAATTGGATAGAATTTTTATATGTAATATGTGGTAAAATTTGCTCTTAGGATTATAGTATTCATTGTATCAGTACAGAATGATAAACAGTTATGTGAGTCTACAGAAATTACAAATAATGTACAAACACAATAACAATATACAATATTGAAAACATAATTTTCTTAATATTTCCAATAAAGCAGTACCGCATCCACAAAGAAAACATCTTTTATAATGCAGCAATCATAAATTTATGCATCTTTCTTGTCCGTAAACAGCTTGGGCAGTGCTTGCCAGCACTTGTAGTATGAATGATCCAGCTTTTGGCATGTGTCGATGCCCCATCTGGTGATTGCCATGCTGAGAGATGATTCAAACATGAAGGCCTGTAATTATATTTTGATTTGTCAGTTAAAAACCTTACATATTTTAAAGCATGCAGGACCGTAATACATCCACAGTTATACGGTATTGGAGCTCTGTTTACAGGTGATGCGTTAGTGTCACAAAATTAAAATGACAATGAAATATATAAAAAGTGGTGGCATATCTTTGCGTAAATATATGATAAAATTGGAATACAATGTGCTTCCTTATTTATAGGGAATTATTTTGATGGGATCGCTTTCTTAAAATTAGTAGAGGGTGCTGTCTTCGTGTTTCTTTTTCCTATTATTTACGTTTTTGTATCCTAAACTTTGGCAATTCTGTTAAGTAATCAGTTTTATAATGTATCACATTCGGAATGTACTATAGTTAGAAGCAGCACTTGTGAGTAAAAGAAAATTGCAGAAAGAAAAAAGTCAAATTGTTGAAATGTATCCTCAATTTTGAGATAGTGAGTGGTTAAATTTCACTTAAATCAGAAAAATCAATTCGCCTGAGTCAGAAGTCGACTTTATTTTCTGGTTCGAGTGCAATGTACTGCTTTTATATACTGTCACATAGATGAAGCATTGAACATAAACTTGTAGTTATAATAGCAATAAAACAATTTGGAGAATCCAAAAGTGCACATATCACACACTTCATACACTATAAATGGAAAACTATACTATAGATGGAGTACTAATTAAAAAATGTTTTTATTTTTCATATTGTCGACAGTCAATTTTAAATTTTTGCATAATTATTTTTGTGACTTCATAAAATAAAAAGAAAATTAGTTGACTTTCGTGAATTTCTTTTATGAGTTCAATAAAAACAATCAATAGAACTCAATATTTGAAGCTCGTTTTTTATTAAATTTGAATATATTTTGGACGAATGGATCGAGCAAATTAAATTTGCGACATTCAAAAGGACTCGCCTGAACTTGATCTAAAAATTTTAAAATGAATTCATTATGCAGATTTTGGGAATCTCAAAAAAAAAATATAAATGCTTTTTCTATCAATTTCTGAATTATGGATTTTTTTGATACCAAAATGTAATTAATTCCATCCCTAATAAAATATGTACTTTGAATTCTGAAAACTTAGTAAAAATCCATTAATGTCATTGAGAGACAAAAACCTTTTCAAATTGGGTGTTTCGTTCAAAAAATATTTTTGGACAAAATATTTGAAAAATTACTATTAGATTATTAATATGTTTCATAAGTTTGAAAGAGGATATTAATCTTTTGAGATTGAAACATGAGTAATAATGTTTTCATGCTTCCGAGCTCGAATACATTATTGCTGAAAATGAAACGACTAGTTTTGTGGCTGGCCTGCAGAGTTTAATGTTGCTCATTTTTTTATTTTAGTGTGTATATTAAAATGAAATTTATAAATAATCTTATTAGTTGAAAGTAACAGAGTTTTAAATTAACTATCTTAAGTTTCTGCAATCTGTAATCAATATTGAATATCATTGTGAATCATTATACTAATTGACTAAATATGAATTTCTTCAAGTATATATAATTTATTTTGCATTTTTATTTATGGTTTAAGAAGACAAAATAGAAAAGTTTTGATAATTGAATATTGGTAAACGATATTGATATTTTTCATAAAATTTTTATTAGTTATTGTCAATTGTATAATAAATATGAAAAATCTAAATAAAATGAACTAAACGCCTGTACTATATAATAACCTTACAATCGAGATTTTGTGAATTAAAATCTCCTATAACGTTTAAATGTATCAGAACGAGAGTAGACCTGTGTATTTTCCGCTATTTTCTGCGGCTTGAGTTCGGCGGCGGAGGCGGCGTTGAAACAGCTGGCGTCGGGCCCGTGCGGCGTCATCATGGAGTGCAGGGTGGCGCCGCCGGCGGCGAAGCCCTCCTCTTTAGCTTCATAGCGTCCCAGGATCAATCCCATGAATTCGCTCATGCAGTTCCCTTTGTCATATAACGAAGTATATAATGAAGATCGGATATGTTACACATATAATGAAATCAATATACAATTTTCCAGATTTCTGTACGTTCCAATAGGGAATATGCGCCTGAAGCAGATAAAGGTTAAATTTTTTTATTGTTACTTTTGGTTGAGATTTATATCTCTATTAATATTTTTTAATGTTATTTATTTTTCGTTAAGAAAATAATGATGAAATGCAAAAAAATATGAGAAATTCAAAGTAGTTGAAACGCAACTTCCATTGGTCAGATGATCTAACCAATAGCGGTAGCCGTTTGTAACGTCAAAGTGTATGTCAACAAAGTTAATATTTATACATTGTTTTGTGAAAAAGAAATGAAAATGACTGATAGCAGTTATGGAAAGGCACAATCAGATAATTT
This sequence comes from Eumeta japonica, assembly GCA_005406025.1. Classification (NCBI taxonomy): domain Eukaryota; kingdom Metazoa; phylum Arthropoda; class Insecta; order Lepidoptera; family Psychidae; genus Eumeta; species Eumeta japonica. The sequence goes on from BGZK01002755.1 coordinate 32,223, forward strand.
GCCGAAAATTGATGCATTAATGGTTTGTTGGCTTTTTCCACGTTAATTGTGAAATACAAAATCGACTGCACAACACTTCACCTGTGTGTAGGTTAGTTGTCATATAATTTGATGTCACGTCAAAATGCGCGACAAATTGCGAACGTTTAAAATTCTTAAATCTCTGATATTTTGGAAAATTTTTTTCCTTACTGTATTTTAGTTTTTGTGCTGAATATTTTTTTACAAAAATATAGTAATTTCAGTTATCGTATAAAAATAAAAAAAAACAAGTGCATATTCCCTATTTTGTAAATTAAAATGGAGTTTGTTGACCCCAAGTCAATTTGGGGTCTTCATAGAAAAACACAAAATTTTGATCTTTTATTAATTTTTTTATTTGTAAGTTTTCACTATATTTCAATCCAAATTTCCCTGATATACAATCATTCAGAGCTCCTGTATTTGCTAAACTATATTGATTTCACTTTTTTACATGTTAGCTAAGTGTACGCCCTTTTCAAATCAATTTAACTTTTTAATCCGAAAAATATCGAACTTGAAAACATTCAATTTAACATGTGAATCAAATTACTAAAATCATCATGTTAGTTTCCAATACTTAAAGTTTAATTGAACATAACAAAAAATTATGGAAATCTTTCAAAACTCTTTGTTTTAGCTGTTTTGTACTCCTTTGATCTGATATGGAAATTGTAGTCTCGCTTGTATTGAAATTTTCATTGCAAGAAGCGTCAGCATGGAATATGTATACCAATTGTCAATTAAATAATTGTGTGAGGGTGCGACGCTAGTCATGATACCCATAGAGACAATTCGGGAGTAGTTTGACGAATTATAACTCGGGTAACCGTTCTTGGCTCAGCGTCTTTCCAGGCTAGTGTGGAAAAATTATGACTTCTCATGGGCAAAGTTACTTATATTCATTTCCATCAATAAATATATTATCGTTGTACCTGCATATTTTTTCTACGCACAGTGCCATGTGTAGTTTCTATCATACAGTACCATTTGTATTTGCTTGAAAATGCTACGCAATGGTGCTAAATAAAGGTACGTTTAGATTTTTTTACTAGGGAAGACGCCTATGTAGATAATCATGAACAGCCAAACTGAATCAAAGTACAAATTTGCCATCAAAGAGTTATTATACAGGAATTGCTCACTTCGAGTAATATTCCTATAATTGTTCGATATTTATTTACATTCTCGAAAAATATTAGGGATTCGCAGTACCAGAACAAACAGGAAGGTTAGTAGCGAATCACTAGTGTACATCTAATCGCGCCACGTACTCGAGTGGTTACAATGCTATTTCATTACTGTGATATGGTTTATTCAAAAAACAATAGTTACTTATGACTAGATTGAAAATGTGTTATCATTAAACTTATCGGTGGTATAATATTTTGACACGATTTCTTTTGTGTAGATTTCGTACAGTTTTTATCGTTTTTGCTTTGTTCCTGCGCAATTTGCTTAACTGGTTAATTTTTAAAGAACGATAACTCATTTCACATGAAAGTATACAATTTGAGATTATAAGCAGCGTAGAATCTAATTAAATATTCCAGCATTGTTATATAATTAATCTGATTTATATTTTTTATATAAGTTAGATTAAGTAGATGAATGTTAAAAATATAAGAGACCCATAAAATGTATTCCAGATAAATTAAATGAATCATCGCAGCCCAACGAGCGATGTTAGAAAGCAGGTACTCACTGTGATAATAGGGCGGTCTGAACGTGTCCTCCTGCACGGACCAGCGCGGCGGGAAAATGACGAAGTCGGCGATGGCCACGCCCGGCTTAGTGGACGGACACGTCAGCACCGTGAATATAGAGGGATCCTGCATCAAAAAATTAGGATGGCATTAAATTTATGCTGTATGCTCGTCGACTTTTGCCTCTAGACCGCATCCGACGTCGAGCATCTCGAAACGTCCGATAGCATCCCACCGACTCGTTCCAATATGGCTTTGCGAAGAAATATGGCGTCTTCTATTATCGCGTATGCTATAGGGAGTGTTCTAAAGAGCTATACAACTTAATTTCTACCGCTGATTCCCGCCACCGTTCCGTTCGCCGGAAACACCATCAGCGCCATCTTGATGGATGGCGTCCTACTATAGTACGCTCTATGCGCAATTTCCAGCCACTTCGACGGGGCTTTGGAATGATTTGCCATCAGCAGTGTTCCTAATGCACTTCGACGAGGTCTTCAAGAAAAAAGCGTACTGCTTTTAAGAGACCGGGAACTCGCTGGAATAAATCACATAACAATTTTCTGTTTAAAATATATCATGATCATAACTAGTCATTAATTAGCTAATGTTTACGACAAGAAGTAGATACAAGTAAGTAAAAAGCATAGTGTTGACCGTAAAATAGGTAATAAATTCTTTATTATCTGTTTCAGTAATTATTATTGTAGTTGTAACGTTTGTAATTCCACTGCGGAGTTATGCCCCGTCCGTGAACTTTGTAATTAAAATGGAGGGATTTGAATTCTGAGCCCACCTCGTTGCTCTAGCACAGTTGGCGCGTGCTACCGACCGTTGTCGTCAATGTGTCGGTAATCTGGTGGGAATATTTGCGACCGACGTGCTCTGGTAGACATGGACAGGGTAGAATGAGTTGATTCAAGTCTAGAACTTGATGAGTTTATTTGCGGTCAGGATTCTAATCCAGTAATACGTTTTAATTGACAGGTAACACCGTAACCACTCGGAACATCATCGGAAACATTAGTATCGTTTACAAACACCAAAAACTGAACAATAACGTAATGTATTTTTTTTTTGCATCTCCCAATTACTTTACAATTTCCAATAAATTTTCCAAGTGATCTGATGTTATTATGGCTTATCGTAAGATTTCAATTCAAAGGAATATTAGTCTTTACTAACGCAGTGATCAAAAGATACTGAATTGATGACCATGTAGTTAGCGAGGTTGTACTTGTAAGGCACGTAATTCCCGTGCCACGCCACCACGTCGAACGGCGAGTGGTCTTGCTGCGCCACGAACAGCTTGCCCTGATACTTGCTGATTATTTCGAAATCTGAAATATGTTTCAGCCGCTAAAATATATTTTTGGCAAAGCAGAGTAATATATCGTCGAGTCCCCAGTTTTCGGTCGTAAGTAATTTATTTTCTTTTTTCATTTTTCAGTTAACATTTTTCGTAAAACGTTTAGAAATTTTATACAGATGAAAACCGATCAATTTTACAATTACATACTCTTTAAGTTATATAAAAAAAGTTGCTTTATTCCTTCAAGTTTATTTCATTGATCCCCATTAAAAAGCAAATGCATGATATCAAGAAGCAGTGGCGGTGCCCGGCCAAACGTGGACGTCGAGAGCATCGTGTTGCAAGATCGCGTACATTTCCAGTTCAGAAAAAAGATGTTGAATTAAATGAGTTAAATTATACTTTAACGTTAACTTATAAAACTTCTTTGCGAGACCGTCGAATGTCGCCAACGACGCCTGGCGCCCCAGTGTCGAGAAGCGTAAACTATTTTCAAAAGCTCTTTTTTTTATTAATTCTTATTGATATATAGCCATTGAAATATGCCTGTGTTTTATTTAACTATTGTATTATATTGATATTCCATATTTTGTTAAAGTATCCCATTCGGAACAATGATTTAATTAAGATTGTATTACATGTTTGGGTTACCAACTAGGAATATCTTCATCGTGGTAACGTGCAACAGGAGTGAGGAAGTCTCTCGGGTTGGCCAGCCCGTTGGCGCCGATGGGGCCGAGCTCCGGCAGCTTGAAGTGGCCGTCGAACACCTCCAAAATGTAGCCCCTTATCAAAGTAATTTTGAAAAATTAACTACATATGTTTAAATTTATTCCGACGAGCAGTTGGTCAGGATTACGATCCAGTTACGAAAATTGATATATGTAGTGTAAGCTGTTGGTAATTTCATTAATTATCGTGCGAGAAAATATAAAGTACATATTAAATAATAGAACAGTGATTTATTTTCCAGACTACGAGCTGCGGCGGCGGGACCGAGAGGGAGGTCCTCCAGCCTGAGTCGCTTTGTTTATGCCCTTAGCTAGAATACCTTTTATGCAAATGTTAGTTAGCAATTTTTTTAAAAGTAATAGTAGGATTGATCTTATAGAAGATTATAAAGTATAGAGTAACCTGGTCGGTCCGTCGACGGCGACGGCGAAGCGCATCCCCTGTTGGACGACGGCGATCTCGTTCGGCGCCACTTCCATGACGCCGAATTCGGTGGTGATCTTCAAGGGTCCTTGCTGAGGCACTACAACGGAATAAAAATGGAGGTGTTTGTCTAAATAAAAATAAAACTATTTACCTAAACAAATTTTACAATGCTTTAAATTGTACTAAAATCAATACAACTACCTATCTTATTCATTTATACATTGCTGCTAGGACGCATTCCCTGAACCTTTTCAAATACTCTCGGCAAGCAATATGTATCACTTTGCAGTTACAGTTCTTTGGTTTTCAAGAAATACTGTAGCGTAATATCCTCATGTGTCAATAAAAGAAGCACAATTTTCTTACCAGTGTTCCAAATTTTTTTAACTTCCATTGGCAAATCTTCAAATGGAAAGACCTATTCTACCAATTGGTCTTTTTCTTTCAGGTTTAAAGCAGTACACCAAGCTCTCGTCGCCTGTGACTGTTATACACAGCCAACGATTGTCCTCTGTTACATTTTTTTATCGCTTTACGACACCACTCTACACTTTATGAATTTATTATATATGATTTTTGGTATTCGATTGAAGAATAAATTTTAATGCTTTTATTCAATTAATGAATCAATCAGGAAACCTATAAGAAAGTCTCCGTCGCTGTTGTACAACGCTTTCTTATCCATGGAGGTGTTACAGAGGTACACGTGGATAGCGATGCCGTGCCTGGTCCTCGGATCGCCCGCTCCGCAAACCGTATGAAGGCCGTCCACGAAGTCGACGAACTTGTCGGCGGGCGGTACGTCGAAAGGCCGCCAGCGACTCTGAGAATAATGTTGTATTTTTAATGACAGAATTATGCTATTGATTGTCGTTTTTGAGATATGCATGCTTGTCTCTGTCATTGGATAACAGTGATTTTGGCGTGACGATAATTCAGAATCCCTCTATGAGTTACCGCTGGTACGTTTTCGCGTCAAAACTCCTTCACTTGTTGGAATAAAAATTAAACTCACTAATGATTTGGACTTTTAATCTGTGAATTTGCCTGATTAGAATATGTCTTTGTCTTTTTACAACTAATAGCTAGAGGCCACATTAAATGAAATTTTACTCCGGTATGCGTGGAACATACTCTTGTTCAGACTAATTCATGAATAACTAGATCAAAAAAAAAATGTTAAGAATCAAGTCCGGACCAGGATAGGAATCGGAATCAGGATTGATAAAGAGAATGCACGAGGCCGCGGGTAATGCTGACAAAAATATGTATCCATAACTACCTGGTTAGGTTCGGGTTCTTGCTCGTTCCAGTCGTGGGTGAGGTACGCAGCGCCATGGTACTTTTTGAACGGACGGTGCAACACTGACGGATGAATTCTGTACACATTTAGTAATTTTATTAGACAAAAACATTCGATATTTCTTAAAACATTGGCGGAGTTTCCATACTTATTCTTTCTTGAACTTGAATGTGAAACCCTTAGGGTTACATCCATCCAAAACATGATGAATGTAGCCATTCGTTACATTTCGGACGTTGTGTTTTTATTTCATTTATTAGGTACAGGTGTTTAATCGGATCATAATTCATAGTGCCTTTTTCGTCTCGAATTAGAAGTTCATTTATGTGAGGATACCGTTTTAAAAATACCCATGACGCATGTAAATTATATATTCTTACCAAATTTAAGATCTATATTAGGACTGAATACTTAAAAAATGAGAGCAGATTTACATATTTTACTCTTAAGTCTCTTGCGAAAGAGAGAGAAATATAGGAGATAGTATGTAAGAATATGTAAAGAATCGTTTTGGATGGGATTTACGTAAAATTTGCACAATTTAAAAAATATAAATAATATGAGGAACATCCATTTCAAATTATAAGTTCTTAGATCGTAGGTATTATATTTCCTTACATCATAGATAAATCGGTGAGTGATTTATGAATGACGTATTTTAAATATGACTTGAGAAATAAAATTATTTTCGAATTGGAAATCTACTCAAAATTGGAAACAAAAAAAAAACTATCATGATCGGTTGGTTTTTCAAAATTGCTGAAACACAAATGTATTAATTTATATATTATTAAAATCAGCAATGAGGAATTCTCATATAAACTTCTGTTCTTTGTTTTCAATTTTATATTTGGTTTTCCCAAAAAACACCATAACGAATTATTTTAGGGTTCCGCATCTCCAAATAAAATAAAGAAATGGAACGCTTATAGGACACGTCCGTCTCTCACAGCCTAATTGTTCAGAATCTAGTGCAGTGGACCGATTAAGTTGATATTTGGTATTCGTTATGTGCACACCATTAGCGTTGTCTAGCGTCCGCAACTTTTCGGAATTTATCCAATATTTGTATGCTCATGAAATAATTTAAAAAAATGGATTATAGAGTTGTTTATTACTGTTTTCAATTTTTTTTCTACAGAACAATTATAAGTAAACAGCAACAATATCTTATTTTTCGATTCACTTTTAATAATGGAAATAATTATGTAGCGTGGCTGTTTTTTCTACAACCACGACGTTTTATTTATTTACATCTTAAATTATAATCATTTTCATTTCGCAGAATAATAATTTAATATCTGCCTAAATCTCTGGCAATTAAATGATCAACTAATTTCGATTTTACAATTAATCGGGTATTATGATTTCCTTCATGAGACACATCAACTTGAAAGAAATAAACTCTTTTCGAATAATAACGGCGACAATATTTGTTGTGGACGTCTTTTTGAAATTGTAGTAATAAACAATACTATGGTCTCTATCGTTACTGAAATATTTACAATAAATAACAATGATGGATACAATATTTTGCCTTAAACTGAACAAAAAACAGAAGCATTGTCGTTTGCAAAATATATCAGATAATTTGTCTTAAAAATTTAGATCCGCAATGGCAGAGGCTAAAGTTTTGTGAAATTGATCAAAATATACTAGTAGCTGAGGTTCTGCGACAGAATCGTTCTCGTGAAACCAATATTCCCTAACATTTTTGTCTTTTTAAAGATATCTCGAAGTTTATTTGTAAATTACTTTTCAATTTCTAATAATAAATATTGTACCTCATTTTAATAATATTGATAATTATACTGAAGTTTCACACAATTTTTTTTCAAAATGCATTTACCGATATTCTTCCCATTTCTGCCACAGCGAGCGCTGCGGTCGAATGTATTTCTCCCACCACACACTTCTCACGTAGCGAACAGATATGTCATATATGTTTGTGACCCAAACTAGTAACGTAAATAAATGAATTTTAAATATGATAGATATGATTATAGTGAAAACTTAAGGAAAATAATAAATAAAAACCGGCCAAGTGCGAGTGGAGCTCGTGCTAAGAATTCGCATAAGAATGAATGAAAATAATTTCTTTTAAATATTTAACACTTTAGAACAACTTTGGCAAAGTTGTTCTAAAAAAGAAGGAGATTATGAATATTTGCGAAAAGATGCACTATCGAATCCATACTTATACACATATTACCACATGATAGCACAGACGATAGTGATACAGGTGACGATAAAATAAAGCTACCCATAATATTACATCATCATATTCTGCGTAAGCCGTCGAGATAAGTGCATTTGCAAAAAAAATATTTTCTCTTTTTGTACTACTACTGACTACAAGTTAATATTATTGCGATATGTCACTATCGAAATTCGAGGATTGAGAACGAAGGAATTAAAGGATAGCATGGTGGAAGCCTTGCAAAGGTATGCATTTGTATCACCTGGTTTGGCCTGTATAGGCCCAATAAGGGAAGAAAATACACCGGAAAAATATAGGAATAAAATGTCTATTATTACTATGCACCACCTTGAAAATATTTGTATCGACGCCCACGAATACTAGGTAAAAAAAAGATGAACACTGTGATATAAAATGCACCACGGAACGATTACAACATTTGCATAGTCGCCCTTGACTTGGTAATGCACCGATTGCCAAAAGAAATCCAATTGTCAACAATTGAATTCCGATATATATATATATATATATATATATATATATATATCTGCAAGTTACATTCGTTTAGACCAATTTTTTTTTAAATTATTTTTTATTTACAATTATTTACCAATTGGAGTAACTCTAAAAGAGGTCGTTAATACGTCATTCTTAATAATAAAAAAAAACAAATCGTAGACATCTCACTTCGAACATTAACAAACAATATCCACTTACTGTAATCTAGAATATTCTAATCAATTAAAAAAAAAACATAAATGATGCAGGCAGTTATGCAGAAACAAGTATTTTGAAATAAACAAGCGGAGTCTTATTCTGTTATTTATCTAAAAGAAGGTTATTCTGTATTTTATTATTTTCTTTGTTTATAATTAATTTGCTACAATGCATTTTATGTCTGCTCTATCAATACACGCCTCGCAATAAAAGAATTGTTACAGAATTTCGAGTACAATCAACAGTGATTTATTTCTATTTACGATTCGACACCTATTTTGCAGAAACATAGACAAAGGTCACAGATCTCCACTGAAACGATCTTTACATGTGTATCTGGTTTCACTGGCATCCATCAAAAAAGTATAAGCTCTTCGGTTTCAGGAGAAAGTTGTATGCATTATTATATATTATAAAGGCACTTATTTGGAAACTACATGAAAATTAATAAAAAAAAAAAAACATTTTATTTGCATTATTTACTTATTTGCATTTCTTCTCGTGTTATAATCTATTGCCGTTGTCTCACCCACAAAATCTACCTTGAACAGTTAGCGACGAGTCGAATCACATTCGAAAAGCACTTGAAGCATTTTTATTAAGCCCGATACAAAAACAGATTTTGAGATTCACTGTAAAGCGACGAATAACAGAAGCGCTCCAGCACGGATGCGTGCGTAGAAAGATATAGCCGTTGTGTATGCAACTCGTCTTATACGAACAATGCTACGCGGGCAGGAGAAGTGGCAGCAAGACGTCGGCGACGATATATCGGTATCGTCTCGGCTGATGAAAAAACGTACTAACCGATATTTGACAGACCGTACTATCATTCATTATAAACAAACAAGGTAAACAGCGTGAATAAATCTAAATAACTTTATATCTGCTTGCTATGTTAGGTAGTTATTATATATATATATATAATTCCAAATATAATATTCCAAAACTATATATATATATAACGGATTTTTTCTAAATCGATTTTCATAAAGATAATGTTGGTATTGGTAATTTGAAAAGGACAGGATTTGGATAGATTATATGACGCGATTATATTTATTTTGCAAACGCCTGATTCGTTTGAAATTTATGTATTTATTTAAGAATTGTCCTGGGAACTACATTTACGAATAGTATTTATCGGTCACCTGTACAACCAACTCCTTTTGTTGTCGTGCCTCGGCGCCGTAAACGCAGTCCCGGACAGCTGTTCGGCGTACAGCCCGTAGGGACACTTCTGAGGGCTGTTCCTGGGAGGCAGGGCTCCGGGTCGTCTCGGATCTTCTGATTGAAACTCCGATCCGAAACCAGCGAGGTACTATATTATAGATGAATTAAATGAAATAGGTGTTCCATGTATTTTTATAAAAATATAAAAATATCACACTTTATGTACACTATTGTACACTTTATTCTACATAAGCAGGTAAACAGAATAATTTATATTTAAAGTTGCTTTAGATACTAGAAGTATAATAATTACATACACATTTTTCTCAGAAATAAAAGTAAGACATAAGTACTATATTATCTAAAGAAACAATTTCGTATAGCTAGATGGGGTAGATGTGTCATTTAAAGGTTTCCAAAACTATTAAATTAGAAACGTATTTCACAGATGTGATTACTTTATGAGTAATAAATGCAGTAATAAAAAAATAGGTTAACCCTGTAGGCCAATTCTGAAATTTTCCGCTATTTTCGAGTTCAAAACACTCGAAAATATATGGGATTTTGACGCGATTTTTTGAGTGAAAAAACGGTTTGTTTCGATTTCTTTCGACAACGATTTCTCGCAAACGAATCAACCGATTTAGACCCGGTTTGCAGCAATCGACGTGTTTTTACAGGGTCAAAAACTGGTTATAATTTGAAATCAATCGGTCAAGCCGTTTCGTAGTTATTCCAAAAAAAACTGCTTTTTTCGATTTCTTTCGACAACGATTTCTCACAAACAAATGAACCGATTTTGACCCGATTTACGGCAATCTACGTGTTTTCAATAGGTTAAGAGCTGATTAGATTTTGGAATTGATTAGTCAAGCCATTTTAAAGTTATTTTGAAAAAAACGACTTTTAAATTTTTTTTTTCTTAGTTTTCTGAAAATTTCTCAAAATCTACCGGTCCAAATCAACCCAAACTTTCAGGAAATCTAAGTTCGGTGAAACTCTTTGAAACGCCGTTTAGTGGGCTCGATTCGGTCAAGCCGTTTAAAAATTATAAGAGGTTTACATACATCCACACATACACACACACACACATCCACACAGACGTACGGACATCATCTCAGGGATGATCAGGGAAGCTTCTTAGACCCTCAAAACGTTCAGATCTGATGAGAACTCGATTTTTGCAAAATGGGGTGAAACCAATAACTTCCCGGAAATTTTAGAAAATTTTCAATTTACTCAGCGAGAAGTTAATAAAGCACAATAATAATAAATTAATAATGCTGGGTAAATGAACTTTGTTCGGTGCCTTTCGAGTTTGCCCAGGGAATATGGTAACTTCCCATGGGAAAAATCGCTCATGTTTGCTTTCAACATAATATACATATACTACAATATTATACAAAATTTAACTGCTACTTGGTGTCACGTCGTGCCATCTAACTAATTAAAGTCATGTAGTGGCATCTATTGTTTGAAACATTATTTTAAGCCCACTGCTATTTCGACACTACCTGCATCCTAAAAGGCATAGCAACGATGCGGATGCGAGATTGAACTATAAAGTGAGGTTTAGAAAAATATTTCTCTAATCGTATTTTTGCAGGAAAAGCACCTGTATTGTTGAAAAGCAATATATTATCAAAGTATGAATTTTCATTCAAATAATTACATGATAACAGCCGTTTAAAGATGCAAATGTATAAATTGATATGACGTATTATATATACCATTAGGTAGCTTGAGCTGGTTTTAAGTGAGCAATTTTGTAT
>BGZK01002756.1:0-43565 GCA_005406025.1 Eumeta japonica
ACTCGTCCTATAAATATTATACTTTGGAACACGATTCGGTGGCGATAATTTTCAATGTGCTTTTGAGAATTCTCTTAAATTATAATAAAATAGCTTAGTCGAGCTAAATCCAAAATATCCCCAATATCGTTCTTGGACTGTGAACTCTGTACCGATTTTTAAAATATCCTCGATATGAAATATAAACCGATATGATATTTAGACATACAAATATCATTTCCGAATGATATTTGTATGTCTGTATGTATGTGTGTTTGTTTTTAAATAATATTTTTTAGTAACTAACAATACTTTACCAATCGTTAAAAAAAAAATTGTAACTTCTATTTTGAAAGTTTCATCGCTTCCGTAAACCTCCATTAAAGTCTTTTGATTTCTACAACTTCACTACCGGTTTATAACATTTAGACAAATACTTTTAAATAAATAGCTTCTCTCAAATCCAATCAAAAAATCCCAAAAATAGTCTATTATTTAAATTTTTCAGTTAAAAAATAAATTTTATAATATTTTATCAATACATATTATGAACCATTGGTAAGGCGTTATATTAGCGTCATCCGTTATGCCATAGCTGTACTACTAATAACGTCTGTTTTTGCTATTCAAAACTAGGGGGCGTTAGTAATGTCCGACATCATAATGTTAGAAATATTACTAATATGCGGTCTATTACTTCTTTATTAATCAAATCTTTATGCGGTTACACGACTCTGCACCCACTATACTAAGTAGCTGAAGAAAATTAAAACGACATAAATGTCAAAGCATTATTTTCGAATCTGAAAATGTCTCGAATTCCTAAAAACAGGCAAAGAAACTATTGAATTTAAGACGTCGTTCAAAACGACTACCACTGCATGTGCACTGCCTCCTTTATTACCGTTCAGTTCTAGTTCTTGGCATGGGAAATTAGAAGCGACCTTCACCCATTTGTTTAATGGATGAAAGTATCTTACATAAAACTTAGTATGTAAAAAGTGTGTGGTACTTTATGTACACGCGTTAAAGTTATACTTCTTTGGCATATAGAATAATATTAATCTGGTAGTAATCGACAATAAATATTAAAATCAATCAAAACGATTTTGTTTAATTGAAAATGTTTTATTAACGTAACAATATAACAATACAGTACAAATATATAATCATTATTCATTATGTGAATGAGTCAAATACATTTAAAAAAGAGTGTGTGAACTTATTATTCAATTATTTGTTAGAAAATAATAAGTTCGTTAGAAATATATCTATATATTATAATTTACATGGTTAACCTCTAATATTTAAAAACACTTCAAATTTTCACAATTTTCACAACACAATGTTAAAAGTTTACAAATAATGTTTATATATATAATAAATTGAACAAAAATAATAATTATAGAAAATTAATACTCAAAATTGATTATTCATATGAATACTATATTTTGCAAGAACTGGGTTATGAATATAAGTACTATGTAATATATAGCATGAACACTCTGTACTATGTACTATATAGTATGAACACTCAGTATTGTAACTATATTCAGTGTTGAAAATATATTTTTATTATTTCTATTCTGTGGCTAACTTCATCATGTCGTTTGTGCGCGCGCAGCTCACAAATTCACTCTCATCCAAACGTGCCAAAAGAAGTATAACTTCAAAAAATATATCGCGAGTGGGTTGGCTGAAATATTCCTCGCCAGACTTGACCAGATAGACCGGACTTAAACTTTAAATGATAGCACTTCTTAATTTAAATAACAAATTCGTATCACACAATCACAAAGTAATGCTTTTTGCTAGTTTATTAAACCGATGTGTGCAAATTACTAGTATGGGCTTATCTGTTTATATAAACAGATAAGTCGATATCAGTCGGCGTAGCTATATAGTTACGCCAACCTAATAGCAACGCCAGAAAAAAAAGGCAATTCAACGTTTCATATTCTACAGACTTTATACTTTCGATTGGTATAAAATTCTTCGTCAAACTAGCGAACGCAATGTTTAAAAAAATAGAAATTTGAGAATTTTTAATCAATTGTATTGTAGCCAGGAATTTTTTGTCCAACGCGCTAGCGATATATTTTTTAACATTCTAATATTTATATAAAATATGTTTCATCCATTGAGCAGATGGGTGAAGGCCGTTTCTAATTCGAATCCTCTACTACGAGTTCACGCTTTAAATAGTAATAAAGTCTGAAAAAGAGCCCACAGAGGACGGGTATTAGCTTCTAATGAGTTGACATTTCTGAAGCTTTACGTGGCTCATAAACTTATTATTTACTACTTGTCATTCACAGCAACAACGTTATCTAAGTAAGTTTCTATAGAATCCATACGAAATTTTACTTTTTACCACCTAATAATTTCGTTATATGCTACTACCATGATTCTTTATCGTATATCCAAGAATAACCAATTATCTCGCAGAGAAGGGGGCACTTGACCATAAAAAAATAGCAGTTTAAATCTCAATACGTCGTAAACAGATCCCAAAATAAAAAACTGATTCTTACAGAACCGAAAAGTTATGAAATAAACTATCAAATGATGTCACACTCTGGGTCAGACGAAAAAAAATTCATTTCACAATTTTTAGGGAATTTAAGAACATACCCTATAAACTTGTTTTTTAACCTATTCTTTTACTATTTTGTTGGTGTCTTAATATGCATACCTATACCAAATTACAATTTTCTTGTAATAAAAATCTCTGAGCCAAGTCGGGATAAACAGACAGACAGAGACGGAATAAAGGATATGGCGAAACTATGAGGGTTCTTTTTTGACAACGCTTCCTAAAATGTCAAAAATTATGCATCATGCTTGTATTTACAACGCCTTCCGACAGACCCGATGTTAGCGTTTCGGGGTTCTTAATCCATGCAGTCGGACACACCTGTGCGCCAGGACGTATGGTTTGCCATAAAGGGTTTTGTCCTCCTTCCCTGTCACAAGGGAAGATTACAAAAAAATACGAAAAAGAACAATGTGTACGGCTCGTTTTTCGATTTATCTATTTTTATTATTTTTAATAAACAGTAAAAATTTGTGAGCTCTCCTTCGCCTCGCCAGCATATAGTAGAAAAACAGATGTTTTATTTGGCATCCACACTCTACGAGAAAGTTGAAACCGTTCGGTGCACAGGTGTCCCTGTTCAACATATACATGTTACATCGCCCCGCACAATTATTGTTACAAAAATAGAAATCCATATCAAACTCAAACACAATACTCATAATGTAACTTCGAGCCATGTCGGTCTGTCAATATATGTAAATATTTCATCTGTCAAGAGTCTCCATGTCTTGTTCTGTTTTCGATATAAATCCTGGCAAGATGTCGACTTCAGAGTATTCAAAGCAGTAATTTTCGAATATCCGATATTTTGTATATCTAAAATTTTATAGTAAATTAAAAATGTGTTTTTTTTATATGTGCTGTGAAACCTTGCTTCTTTCCAAATTTCAAGCTTCTAAGTCAATATATAAGTTTTGATGTATTTGATAGTGTTAAAATATATAAAGTTAATATAATTTTCTAATTAAATTTGAATTTTGGGCTTATACAGTTGGGGTATAAAACCAGGTGTAATTTTTTTTAATTGTTGACGCTGCAGGTCATCGCTAAAACTACCCCCTAATTATGCTTATAGATGTATTTTTGAGATCCTTGAGTTCCAAACTATAGTTGTCTGCAGTTTTGAGCTATTTGAGTTCAAAAATTAGAAAGACGTTTGACCCTACAGATCATAGATGAAACTTTTTGAGACTTCAGACATTAAAATTATTAAAAACGTAAATAGCAGTAAATTATTATATTTTTTGAGCTCCCCAGTCTCAGAAATATACATTTTGAGTATACAGTTATACGTTTTGAGTTCTACAAGATCAAAAACCTAAATTTAGTAAAAAAAAACATATATTCATTTTTCATGTACGATATCTTTCAAGTGCATCATTCAATTTCGATCGAACAGGAAGTTAAAAAACATAATTTCGTTCACTCAGGTGTAATGCCGAAGCTTGAAAAAGGGCTTAAGAATCTGTGTGATGTTAGACTTGCACAAACTTTTGTCCTTTTTGGATTCTGATAGAGCTGGAAAAATGTGTGAAACGCGAACCGTGGAATATGTAAAATCGTTCAAGAGCTTAAAATATTAATGTTTAGATTATTATGTGTTGCTATGGTGTAAAGTGATATGATGAAGTGTTAAGTTGACTACCAATACTAAAGATCGAACTTGTCAGATGTTAAGGGTTATGCTACGCTGCGTGCATTCTGACAATTACCTCAAAATGCACATGCAGAAATATGAATTTGAAAAATACGATTTAAGTAGTTTACCGCAATCGAACAGGATAACCCAAATAAAATTGCATCTATAATCAGATTTCAAAAAAGAAGGTAATTCAGAATATTACATTTACTTGTAGATTGTTCAGTATCGAACTGTGTGGTCCAAGCCGGAATACGATTGGTTTAAAATTAATACTGAAAAATGCCGCTGTATTATGAGACCGGACAACTATTGGCCAAAGCGGACGAGTCGAGTGGAGCTTGCTGGTTCTATCGAAATGGCAACATTGCTCTCATTTATTACAACGACAAAGGTAAATTTTGTACAGATCCATTCTTAGAACTAAGTGTTCTACATATTCTTGTAGGTGACTTGCCCGTATAGTTAATGCCCGCAGCTCTACCAGCATGGACGTAGAATAATTTTTTTTTTTATTTTGTATAGATCGATGTTAATTTAATTCTCGGTCTTGTTTTCGATTCCGAACCTAGTGCCACTTTTAATTATAATCCCGTCCCCACACTCGTTTTCACCCCTAGTCCCGTTCTCAATTTTGGTTCCGGTCTCGCTTTCGATTCTGATTCCATTACCAATCACAATTCCGATTTCAGTGGAATAGTACTTAAGCATAATATACCAAATATTACTTGAGGATAGTGTAGCTTTCTATGTGTAAATGAATTTTTAAAATTGGTGTAATAGTGCGGTTGAAAAATACAAAAACATGGTCAAATCCGGGACAAACCCTAGTAGACATAACACACAAAAAATAAAACGCCCTTCTCCTGCTTAAGACTTTTGATCCTCTCTTTGTCATTCTCGACCCTTCTTTTGTAGCGAATGCTGGAGCTGTGTCCGTCACGTCTCCGATCCCGCTCCTCGTCCGCGATTGCGTCTCGATATAATCGGGTTCTGATTTTGCTCCCGATCTCGATTGCGGTTCTACTTTTGATTCAATTCCACTTTTAAGGTTTTTCGCGCAGAAATTTTAAAAATATCGCAATAAAATGTAGTCCAGTAAACTCTTCTACCTTCCAGTTAAATTTGTATCATGATCTATTTAGCTGTTCCGAAGATACCCTGGACAGAAAGACAGACATGCAGACTCAAAGGGTTCACATATTTTGTTGCTTTATGTTTTATACATAGAAGCAGTAAAATTTTTGAATTTACTTCCTTCATGTTGATCATATATATACAAGAACACTAAAAAAACATGAGCAAGAAAACAAAAGTAACTGACGCACTCAGTATAGTCTGAGATGAGATAAAAATGGAATTAGGCAGGATACTTAGCCAGATACCAAGACAAACAATGAACACATCGAAGAACAAAGTGGAAAGGTCCAATAAGTAAAAGAAGAGTAAGTAGAGAAAGAAAAAGATGGGCGGACGAAATTAAGAATACATCAGGAGATGAATAAATGAAAGTTACCACAAGCGCAAAAGAATGGTTTCGGATGGAAGGTTTGATGGTTTAAGGCTACACACTGTGACAAATAAATTGTACTTAGTATTTTAAGTTTTTGTTTAATACTTTATTATTAAACGTGTAGATAAATAAAGCTTTACTATTTATTGTCATTACTATATAATTTTATGTTTGGAGAGGTGCAGTGATCGCTCAGTGGTTAAAAAGCATTACTTATGGACCAGAAGAAACCAGGTTCGTCGCGGACGAATTGACGGACAATGTTTTCGCTTATCACGAGGGCAGTAGGGGGTGGTATGAAAGGGTATAGATAAAATCCTTCAATCTGAAATAAAAAATGGAAAAATGGGGGAGGGTATGTCACAGCAGAAAAGTGTTTGCAACTTGACATGACGCATTCACAAATAAAAAACAAATACACAAGAGTCAGTTACATTTGCATTTTTGTACGAACCACTAAATTTCGACTGTAGAATACGAATCCCATCGATATAGAACTCTCGGACGATAAATACAACATAGCCTTGAGTACTCACATAGCACTGAATACTGAATTTAACTCTTCATTATAAAGGGGTACGTGGACAATATTTATATAATATATATAAAGATTTCAAAATACTAGTTTGCGATTCTTTAGAAAACAACGTGATCGAGAGGCATGAAGTTTTTAAGACGGGTAAAGACGAGAGGGGGCGCGACCGCCCCGTGGCCGTGCTGGCCGTTGTCATAGATCGTACCTACATATTGATGAGTAGAGAAAGTAACTTGATTATTAAGATGTAGAAGAATACGCAATTATTTTTTTACTTTCTAGTGCATATTAATTTGGTTTGAAATAGGTTTTGTTTTGAAGTCAGTTTTTTTTTTCTTAGTTTTTTGTTTATTTCTTGATTTTTAGTGAATCTGAAGTACACTAATTAATTTGTCTGAATGCGGGTAGACCTACTAAACCTGTTGCTCATAAATCGCACCCTTGCTGTAAGCCGTTAAGGAGTCCCGTTGATCATGATATTCGACTACAGCAATTACTTGAGTAGATGACTCAAATATCCGTATAGCCTATAAAAGATTCGGCCGAGTATTGTTAATTTGCTCCAAAGAATTGGAGAGTTCCTTTACTTTGTCATGGATTCCATAATCAGGGCCTAACCAAACTCTCATTCAAATTACCCTTGAAGTACATCCTTTCTAATAAAAAAAGAGTCATCGAAATCGGTTAGCGTGATATTGAGTTACTCGTCCATTTGTCGCATACATACTTAATACAAATTTAAGATTTATATGATATGGGACCACACGGGAAGCACCAGCTTTTAAATAAAATAAAAAAATATTAAAATCGGTTCACCCAGTCCAAAGTTCTAAGGTAACAAACACGAACAAAAAATACAGTCTAATTGAGAACCTCCTTCTTTTTAATTTTGAAGTCGGTTAAAAATGGCATATAGGCTTTATAATTAAATGCAAATATGATGGAAATTTTTCTTTAATTTTTGTATAAAATACGAAAAACTTTTTCTCCGACCTTATAACATGTCTACGGTTTCACTCCTGTGGATGTAGAAGGCATTTATCATTTATATTGGCCGACCTCGCTGTCAATTCTCATCTCGATTTAATTCAATTTTTGATGCAGATTTTGAATCTTTCGTCGGGTCCGGTCCCAGTCTCGCTCTTAATTTTGAGACCGATTTTGATTCCACGTTGAACATTGATGTTAGTGATAACAAATTATCTTCTTTCCTAGAATTTATACATTTTGGGATTTCGTAATTCAAAACTAAAAAATAAATAAGTGTAGGATTACTTCGTTGTTGTTCTGTCTCTTATTTTTTTAATTAGTTAAAATTCTTATTATCAGAGTTACACAGAGGTCCCAAGTTGGAAATATCGTGAAATACTTTAGGTCTACCTTTCTTTGACACTGTAAAATCAAGTTTCTAAGCCAACTCAATCAAAAAATAGATAGTTATATGGGACATAACGAAACGCAGGACAAAGATCCTTTAAGCCTTACGCAATAAGGCTCAAAATTTTAAAATTAACCGAACGCTTCTCTGAGAATAATAGACGAAAACTGCATACATCTATTGTTTAGAAGTCCGCAACGTGTTAACTCCTTACGACGGAGTGCCTCCTGCTCCGAAAACGCCCACGACCGCCGGTTTGGCCCAATTCGACTCACAACTTCATTCGCCGTGAGAAGACTGCGTAAATTCCATGACTGTTCATATGATATTTTTTTATACTTATATTAAATCGGCACTCAAAAATAGGCATTTAATTGACCTATATAGACTTCGGTAATGACTAAGGTGTATCGGAAAACAATGAAGACGTTCCATTTGTATGTTGGCGCTGAATATGATTATATATCTCAGTGTGCAATTACGTCGAACCCTCGAATTTGATTCCTCGAATAGCTGCTGCTCCGTTGGGAACTAACTTCTGTTTTTACGTACCGGTATGACATAAATAATAAAATACAATTGTCGAGTAATGTAATTCTTACTTCTATAAATTGATGATTCTCATGGTATTTGTGTTATTGTCAATTTTCTTAAAACTTTGTAAGGCAGCAGTTTCCGTCTGCGGCTCCGCCCGTGTAGACGTAGAATGAATTACTTCATCTTGTATACCGACCGATGACCATCTTAATCACGCCCCTTATCGTTATCACGTTGCCTAATCAGATCCCGGTCCTGTTCTCGATGCCTCGGATTCAAAATATCGCTATTTAATAGGTTATAACACTATAAAACTTGAAATACGTCACGATTTTTTTGAAAATTTACACTTTACCACTCGTTTGGAAGTCAGCTTTTCCTCCAAGAACAAGCAAGAAAGTTAAGGGTAGGTTTTTTCTAATATCATCAAGCGTAGCCCAAACAAATACAAAGCCATTGAGGAATGAAACAACCTGGTCAAGGTCGAGCCCCTCATGACGCCGTCATACGAAGCGTCCGGGGCGCGCCGATGACGCCGCCCGCCCCGGCTTTTGTGCTGGGCACCTGGTCCACGTCCACTCGAAAGTATCGCGCCATAGACGAGTGTTAGCGCGCAAACGACGGCATCATTACGTAGTGACGCTCGGGTTTAATTGCATCAGGGCAAAAATCTGTTATTGTGTGCATTTGAACGCACAGCGATTTGCTAGGTGTTTGCCTAAGACGACATTTTGACACTACATGAACAATTGGGTCGTGGACTCGTTTTTGCTGAAATTTTGCTGATTTTGAAAACTGCATTGATTGTCTTATATTAACCTTGAATTATTTCGAATCAATTAAATAACTATGAATATATAAATAATGTTAATAAATTATATGTATTTTTATAGAGTGTATAAAAGATAAATTACAAGAACTGCGACTTTGTGTTTTAGAATACAAAATAAATATTTATTTTTTTTATTTCATACAACGTTCTCTTTCAAGACTTTTTAATCCCTTCAGTCCACCAAAATTACGTCACAGAAACAGCTTAAATAAACAGCACAAGACTGATTACGCTAAAAGAAATGACTTAATGAGCCGTGCTGTGGTCAACTTAGCTACTGCACGAAGATGGGCCGACTCGGCTGGTGAGGTACTATACTGTCGCAAAATACAGACGTGAAATAACAGCTTCCGCTGTTGTGTTTCGTTCAGTGAGTGAGAGTTCTCTCCGTGCCTATCAATTTCCATACCGTTACCGGTCACGGTTCTAATTTGTACGTAGTCGGGTCAAATGCTAGAATCAAAATTAAATATAAACTATGTTACTCGGGAATAGTACAGCTATATATGAATGAAAGAATCATTAAGGAGAGGTGTGGTACGACTCAATAGTACAAAACGTGCACAAAGTCCGAAACGAATTCTAAAATATATTACATAAAATCCATATGAAAAACATCTAGATGTGCCAACTTTGGCCATGATGGCCATGCTGCTATTCACGGTAGCTCACTCCCCCGTGCATCACCCCACTTTTCAATCGATTCCCTTTCATCTTATAGGTATTCTATTCCTACCTAAGGGGCCGGCAACGCACTGGTGACTTTTTAAAATTGCAAGTGTCCATGGGCGGCGATGACCATCTATTCTCTGGTGGCTTGCACGCTCGTTTTCTCCTCGAAAATCCTATGAAAAAAATTCACTATTTACTTCTGTTAATCAAACATTGGTTGGCACATTCCTGAACCAGCGTTAAGTAGAGAATATATCAATGAATTTACACGGAGAAAAAACGTTTACCTTAGCGGGTGATTGCTGTTCTTGTTTTGTCATGATAATGACCGGCAGGAGGTAGTTTTGCTAAAAGTTTTAACATATTTTGTAAATCTATATATATATAAGCAAAGTTTGTTTTCTTTGTCCGAGGTAAACTTAAAAACTACTGAACCGATCGGCATGGGACCACGACCATTCGATGCGGAATTAATTGGATGGTTTTAGGCTATCTATTTTTTCAATTTCATCAAACCTTTGCCACTTTTTTTCAATTTAATTAAAGCAAAATCCGCTTTCGCGCGACACTGTTTTTTGGCTCATAATAGAGAAAATTATTTGACATAACCTCTATTTCTATAAGTTGCCATGGAAACAACTACAGTCATTTGATTTTTTTTAATATAACCTAAATATTCTATTGATTCAAAGCTCAGAATAAACTAAAAAGGATTAAAGATGTCAAGTAAAGAAAGTATTGAAAGTTTATGTTTGTGTGCTGATCGTGTGTTTGATTTGATAATTGGTCACATGACGTTTAAATCTCAAACTTTGGGTATATATTATTTAAACTGATACAAAAATAATCTGATTGAACTTTTCGATAAAATTTTAGTTTTGTAATTGTTATGAACTTCTTGATATTATGAATTATTCGGCTGCTACGAAGAGATTGATAATGAAAGCGAAGTCGGTTTTGCAGAAATTATCAAAGTAAATTTATAATGCATATATATTATTATAGCCGTTCCCGCCCGCTTCGCCGGACGAATGACATTATAGAATTTTTAAAACGGATCACGGTTTGTGATAAGTGAAAATTATCCGCATGGAGCGCGCTATTTAAGTAGCTCAAAATTAGGCAACGTGAAGTTCGTAATTAATTTCTTCCTCTGAGGTTACAATTAATTTTTACTGAGGTTATAATTAATTTTTAAGCGCATGCGGAAAACTAAAAAAGATTTAACCAACAAAGTGTTCAGGTACCCATAATGAGCAGAATTCGAACAGTTATTTATTTGAATTTTTTATATTATTATTTTAGTATATTTTTCAATTTTGAAAATTATTTGTTTATTTATTTTCTTTTAATTTTTTGTCATTTTATTCTCTTTTTTGATTTTCGTACTTCATATATATTATATATTTTTTAAATTAAAAAGTAAGGTTAAGTCAAATTTGGATTGGAGAACAAACATAATAAATTCTTTTATTAGACAAAATAATCAATCATTCTTAAAATAAATTAATTTTAAGGTTAATTTTGCAATTGGAATAATTCGAAGAATTAATTTAATTTTGAGGACGCTTATTCGACGCTTAGTCGACGTCCATTTCGAATTCAACGACTCTTTGTATTTGATTTTAATATTATTTTTTAACAGGAGTTTTGTTTTGACATTTCCGCTGAAGTTTTAAAACTTTACCGGAAGTGCCATCTAAAACTCCTATTAAAAAAATTTATGAAAATCAATCAATCGTCTTCTCCAAAAATATTTCAGGAAGTAATTCAACATTCCGATTTTAGGAGGTCCATCATGGAAATTGGATTTTGGCACACCCTAATCTATATATATAAGAGATACCCAGGTATCTATTAACTGATCACGATATCTTTGAAACCATAAGTAGAGACTTGAAATTTGGTTGGAATATTCTTTTTGCCGAGTTGAGGTCAGCTAAAAACGGATTTTACGAAATTTCACCCGCAAAGAGGGTTGCGAGGGCGTTAATTAAAAAACTTTAAGAAACTTCACATTTTCAAACCATATATTTTATAGGTATGTAAAACTTGGCCAAAAAATTTTTTTTGGCATGTTGGAACATATCAAAAGCAAATTGTATGAAGTTCCATCTCTGAAAGGCAGTGCGGGGCCGTCAAAAATTGAAAAATTTGTATTTTTCATTCTATAGCTTTTACAACTTTGAAACTTTGCATGTTGAAATTTATTAACAGCGAATTTTTTGTAATTCCACCCCTTGAGGGTAGTGCGGGAGCGTTAAAAACTGAGAAAATTTGTATTTTTCAATCTATAGCTCTTACAACTGTAAAATTTTGCCCGAATATTTTTTTGGCACGTTAAAATTTATCATAAATAAATTTTATGAAATTCCATTCTCGGGAATTTACGATAAAATAAGTCGATTCCATGTTGGATTTTTATATAAGAGAAAATATACGGGATTGCATGCTGAATTTTCATATGGGTTTCTCAATATTCGTTAGAGGTTTTCTATGTATATATTGACTCGACACGACATTTCTGGAACTATAAGGCTTAGAGACTTGAATATTTGAAGGAATAGTCCTGTCATCGAGTAGAGATCTAATGAGAATGATTCTTAGAAATTCCAGTCCCAAAAGGGATTACGGGGGCATAGGCAATGGAAAATTGATATTTCCAAACTACAGCACGGTATGCCTGAAGTTCGGTGGGAACATCTCTTTTGACACGTTGAGGTTAATTAAAAAACTCCCAAATAATTGTTTCAAGAGGGGCGGAAGCAAAGTCATGATGATGTTGTATGTAAATATAGTTCAAGATTTCAAAAGCTTTTTGATCATAAAATAGTAAGAATTTGTCAGTTATAAATTAAATCAGGAAACCATGCAGCATCATCTAATCAGATTTTTTTTTTATGTATAAATAGTTTTTTCGTTTAGAAAAACGAATGAAAATGCTATAACAATTATAATTTATGATTTCCAAAATATAAATTATATTTAAAAAAATATACTTTACGAATATTAAATCTGAATTTCCGTGTAAAGGAAATTTATGTTAAATTTCAAGACTAGCTTAAAATGTAGATTTTAAACGTAATCGGTAATATTCGCCCAGCGAAGCGGGCGGGTAACAGCCAGTCGTTTATATATAAACGAAAACTCATTTATATACTTAACCTAGACGTATCACAGACCTCGAACAATCAATTCGAATCAAATCGAATAGCACATAATTCTAGTCGCATACACTTTTCACTACTAAGTATTATACTCAGTAGTGAAAATTATGAAACGTCATATTTAATTGCTCTTGTCCATAAATGTAAAGATATGTTACAGTTAGCAACTCTCATTTTTTACGGTTCCAAGCCAAAACGATCCTCAGCCGGAAGCACTAGGAAGGGGACGTACAAGAATTTGAGGCGAAAACACGTCCGACCTCGGTACGGATAGATGCGTCACAGCGTTCTATAAACCTGAAAATATTTGATGACGTGTCGATTGCAATTAACGTAATACCTTAGGAATTTATTGAACACTGTGTACCGGACGCAACTATAGCAAATAATTATTCTTTCTTTAGTTAAAATCGGCATAAATCCATAGAGATTTTGAATAAATTTATTTAAACAATACTTATTTAAAACCTACTTTGAGTAACTTATTGCAATTTCATCTCATCCAAACCGCTCTACACATTCACCGCAAAAGAATTACTTGACTGTTCTCCTCGTTTCTGGGAAGTGGTACGTAACATCTAATGTAATACTGGAATTGGAGATGTCGAGGATGAACGATGTTCATTTTCGCTTTCACAGTCATAAAACCGTATTCTTGCGATGTACAATAGATCAAGGCAGTACTTTCTTCCCAACCACTACATACCACTTTACACACGTAAGACACAGTTCTAACTTTGGGACAGGATACCTATATACCGATTCCTCACATCGACCCCAAACATAACAGAGTACCACGAATGAATCGCTAACCTTCTGCACAATACTTGGAGGAGCGTCCCCGACTGACGTGACCTATCCACCGCCGGCCCCTCGGCCCCAAACATCGCCGTCGTAACAAACATGAAAATCACCAATGTGACGACCGCCTACCACACTATCATTTTACTTACAACCTTTTATCACGCGCGTGAAGACTATTAATATTGCTTTCAACAAATAGGACATTAAGATCTCAAATAGGGTGGTAATATCACCGCATTGTGGACGTTCATGGGCAACAGTGATCAATTGTTGTACGTTGAACTACACACTTGTTTTCTTAGTTTATTATTATAAGACTGTGTGACATTTTTTATTTAGTTATAACGCATGATCTAAAATTATACATAAGTATGGTATATTGATAGACATTTTGTTTATAGTCGCAAACTATACAAAATTAACCGTTTAAAATCAATTAATACTTTATACTCAATATACTACGTGTTATTGTAATCTTATTATTTTGGTTATATTAGTTGGCTAATAGCTATGATATATATCTCTTAATAACTTTTCAATTCCATATATTTTACATGACAGAAAGAGTCGATGATATTTATGCAAATTATAAAGCCAATTCAGCAAATTGTCACTCGTTAGAAAATTTTATTAAATTCATGCGGAACCATAACTATGTCACAATTACGTGTTCTTGTTGAATTTTATGACGTCAGTAATTTCAGCGAGCACGAAGTGGAACGTGTGACACGTGCGTCCCTTGACCACTCAAAATGCACGGAGATGCGTAGTTTCGACATTCTTTTGCACCTCCCTCGTGTTATTCGTGTCTTTTCCTGATTTCATGTTTGTGAAGAATTTTTAAAGTATTTGTTGTAATTAAAATACCACAACTGTTTTACGTCATAGGGATCATAGTGCATGTAAACCAATGATGATCGCAGATAAAGCTTTTAATTGTATACATCAAAAAAATATCTATTTCATTGACTTCCAGACTCTCCGACTTCATGTGCATATTTGTACTACATACTACAAAGAAGCGAAAAAATTCTTTCACCTAATGGTGTTACACTATCCCCGAGTAATATAGCCTATATTTTATTTACAACTTGCATTTTCTTCAATTTCGCCCAACTCAGTATCATGATCGGTGGTGGTATCAAAATTGAATAAAGTAAATTGTGACGGTCGACTGTCGGATGTTGCGCTGTGCTGGTTTGCTCACTACATCGCAGGAGCGGGACCTCGCCAACTTGATCATCGAGATACAAACCTCTGAACACTAAGGGTCTATAGAGGTGCAGAGTTTACTATTGCAAGCAAGGTGCAGGCTCAATGACAGTATGCAGCGAGTGTGCACGAGTGTGCATGTGCAATTGTGCATGCTATGCGCTTTTATACTTTCTACTGCCTTTTCGGATTCGTCCTTCAAAGAGCGACCAATTAAACGGTTCAATTTTAAACCAATAAAATCGATACGGTCCGTATTAAAAATTTGTCATCGGTCGGAAGCCGTACCGTCGAGACAGCTATGCTATTTTGTATCATCGATTCCGGGCCCAGCCGAAACGGGCCCTGCATCGATCGGCGGGCCTGCTGTCACGAGAGCTACCGATTTTGTATGTCACGTGGGCGACCCTTTGAATTTTTTTTTTATTTAGTTTTCTCCTTGCGCGGAGAGGGGATAGAAAACCTAATGAGCTGCCACGCACCCGCGTGCGTGGGGTGTGTCCGTCCGGGTGTGACCAAAAAACCCCCGAAGCAACATATTGGTTGGCTGTCATCCGTAGCCACAATAAATTGGAGCTTTGAGGACTTCGTCTGTCGCGGCCGATCGGCATGGGATGCCATCGGCGCGCGATTGCCCTATGGATGCCGCAAGGTGAGCATCTGGGCATAGGAAATCACGTGGAGATTTCGCTCGGGCTGAATCTCCTAGCGGGGTGCCGGGACAGCGGGAAGCGCAGCGGTTGGATGACCGTTTAAAGTCGTAATATGGGGGTGTCTGCGCCTAGACCTCTGACATGTCTTTATTGATATTTATTAACCTTTCGACCCCAGCGGTGAGCTCGTCGGGTTGGTCTGAGAGAATATCTTTATTTACAAAATAATCCTAGTCGTACATTTTTTCAATAAATATATTAAAAGGGCCATGTTTCGTATGTACAGCGCTTGAAATTTAAACTTGTCTATATAAATTATATGAAATAAATAATATGTTCACGTCGTATGCACGTTGGAGTGTACAAACAAATTTTCGTCGCAAACATAGATTAAAAAAAACTGCCTCCAAAAACATTAAGAACACTTCAAAAACAATTAATTAGCTGTTCGTGGAGTCAGTTTCAGCTAAGGATAAATCAGACACAAAGTTGTATTTCGTTAGAAGAAGATCTATTTGACTCCATATTTGAAGTTACATATTCATGTTTCTATATTAAATGTTCTTTTGCTCTGATTTAATTGGAACTGACTCCAAAAACAAGTACTTAGTTATTTTTGAAGTCCGTTTAAAATGGTTTAAGTATGTTTTTGATGGTTTTTTTATTTCACGTTTTTAGTTATAGAATAATTATAACTTTATAATTAATTTAGCTAATTTGCACGTGGATTAAGCCATGGTTAATAAAATTAGCCAGGCATCACCTTTACTTTTGTACTGAACAAGCGGAAAAGCACTTCCGATCCCAAATTCATTATCCATTGAAAATCATTCCAATGATTTTCAATGGATAATGAATTTGGGGTCTTTACATTCTTAGTTGGATTCCAACTACCACATTATTATTGCAATGTACAAACTATATAAGTTATCCTTTATAGTATAAAAGTTTACATTTCATACTTTCATTCTCTTTAACATTAGATCAATTCACCGTATTTTTATTGTTATCGCAAAAGGTTTTCGGTGTGTTCCTGCCAAGATTGTCACATTGGAATTATATAAACGAATGAAAATATGTAGGTAGATTAATAAGAAATGAATTTTAATTCTATGTGTATTAGGTTTTACTAATAGCCATCAAAGAGTGATTTCTGACGACAAATCGCATTATTATCCCTTAACTTCTAATCGTAAATGAGAGCTATCGCTTCTATAACCAGTTCAGTAGCGCGATATTATAACTAGCAGACGCAAAAACTCCAAAAACAAAAACGACGTATTTTTTCTACTTAAGTTAATTTATTATTTATTTTCTTTCGGTATATGTTCAGAATATAATACAAGATGTCGTATAAAAACATTTAGTGGCTTTTAAAGCTAAAGCGGCGTGGTTTGAGAGTGCTGTGGGCTTGAGGAATTTCGAAAACAAATATAGATTGCGGGCATGCCTCGATGATGATGATGCCCGGAGTATCGAACCCAGTTTATGGAAGCATACGAGGCATTATCGACGACTTTGGATGATTCCAAACCTGAGCATGAGGCGGTTCTGACCGAAGTAGATGCGGGCTTTTTTCTGAATTATCTCATTCGATTAAATTGCCCTTCGACGGTTTAAGATGCGGAAAGAAATGGGAACATACAGCGGAGCCAGGTTCAAGCTCGACCAGCTCGGCCGACACGGGGGGCTTAATTTTGCACTTGCCGACATTAAAGCTGACTCACTTTAGAGGGCGAGGACAGGACTGGCTGTCGTTCATTGATATTTTCGATAGCTTAATTGATTCTCGGACTGACCTCACAGCAAGTCCGAAAATTGCATATTTGCTGTCCTGCCTCCGAGTGGAACCAAGAGGTTTGATGTAGCATTGAAACATCAGCGATGATTTCTATTCAATTTCGCAGCATTTATTAGAGCGTTGCTATCAGAACACTCTTTCTTAACTTTCTTAACTCTCTCCCGATAGCCACCAAGTCAATGGAGAGTGGTCGTACCCACTCTTCCACATTGCGACGGCTAAACTTCTGTCGAGTTGAAAACGCGGTTTGAGCAAAGGTACGACTGCGACCCTCGAGTGTTGCCAGCCTTCGACCGGCTCGTGGAGTTTCTCGAGAAGGAACGTGAACTACTCACCAATATTCTATTAGATGCGAGTGAACCGAACGATAATCCGGGTCGTTGGATGACACCAGACCAGCGGGCGGGCAGCAGTGCTCGGAGGAGCGAAACCTCTTCACTACTACTGCGGAAATCCAACTCAATGCCGCATCCGATTTATGCGGCGGGAGCGGAATCAAAAACTATGTGTATGATGATAGTGGACCAAAGAGTTTGTGAGATGGGCAGTCGACCTCATGCGGGTGGTTCTACGACCTTCATACCGATAAGCGGCATGCGTTACACTTGTCTCAGCACACATTTCACGCGGGTGTGTGCAATAGGGTGCGACCCTGAAAGTTCTGTGACAGCACTGCGCACCACTTCTTCCTTTGCTTTAACGTATCTTCGCACAGTTGGACAGGAAAGACGGCGGGCCCTTCTAGGCAGCACTGCGGGCCGGCGCACCTCGCGGGCGGGGAGTCGACAGCACCCGGCGAGACGCAGTTCGCCTCGGAGCGGTGTAAGTCGGAGTCGACGAATCGAAGATACACAGAGAAATTTTTTAGTAAGCCTAGTCAAAGACTGTAGCTACGTTCATCATTAAGTTGGATAATATTTAGTGACAGCGATAGTAAGTGAATGCAATATTTTCTTGTCATATCATAAACAATATGAATAATACGGAAGAGATTCGAAAGAATGTCGAAACTGCGCATCCACGTGCATTTCGTTTAGTCAAGGGCCGCACGTTTTACATGTTCCACTTTGTGCTCGCTAAAATTGCTGATTTGATAAAGGTCGTGAAGGCGACATTAATGTTAGGTACGTGCGGTTCCGTATCGCGTTCGTAAAATTTTCTATCGAGTAACAATTTACTGAAATTTTTCTTCGCATTCGAAATTTTCTTATTGGTTGTCTATGGAAATTAAAAGTTTATATACCATATACATCATAAATCTTAGCCAACTAGTATAGTCAAAATAACATATAATAATAAGTAATACATTAAGTCTAAAGTGTGTAATTAATCCTTTTTTTTATAGCTCGCGACTATTAAAAACCAGTATCGTAATTCCTACTATTAAATTATAATTCCTGCTATTTTTAAAAACCCACGCATGTATATTATTTTGTATCGCCTTAGTCAATGCATTATTTTACACATAAATAAAAAATCTGATGTAATGGAGAAGTAAGTGTGTGGTTCGACTAATAACAACCGATCACTGTCGCCCATGAACGTCCGCAACCTGAGATGTTGCGATATTTTTAAAATGAAACACAATTTTTTGGAGATGGCAACGCTTTATTAATTAGGAGAAAATTTGTAGTAAATTTGTTTCAGTAGCTTTGATTCGGACGAGAATAATTTTCCAGTAATACTACAGTGTAATAAACCGCCAATCGCGGTCACGATGTTGACGTTTGTATTTAGTACGATAGGAGGTGGCTGTAACACCTGGTGCTTCACGTACTTTATAGACGAATATCAATTCATTCGAGTTGCTCTGTGGTGTGTGTTGTCGATGTGAGGAATTGGTATATGGGTATCCTAGCCCAAGGTTGTAACTGTACTGCGTGTGCGGCCTCACCAGTGTTTTATCGCACTAAGTTGTGAATATTAAATTTTTGAATATGTTAAATATTATCTACTTTGAAATATATATTTAGATCATTTATGGAGTTTTCAATCAAACAAATGATAGATAACGTTTTGTTGTAGATGTACAAAAATGGTTTTCTATCAAGGTGGAAGGAACTCCATTGATCACAGTCGAAACAATCGAATATTTTCAGGTTTATAGAACGCTGTGACGCATGTATTCGTATCGAGGTCGGACGTGTTTTCGCCTCAAATTCTTGTACGTCCCCTTCCTAGCGCTTCTTGCTGCGCATCATATAAATAGACTCGGTCTCCGGATGTTCAGCACAGAAACCTCTCCGACGCTCCAAGATGAAGACCTCCTTCGTGCTGCTATGCCTGCTGAGTGTGGCTTGCTGTGCGTTTATCGCCGACAGGCCCCGGTCGCACCAGCTGTCGAGACCTATCACCACCGGGCACGGCGAGGCCGGCCTGGAGAACTTGACGCGTTCGTCTACGTGCTCGGGCCGAGGGCGGGAGGCGTCCGCACGAGCACTCGCTCACCGCCTCTCGCAGCTACATCGTAGAACATACCCGTATTCGTCGTACAACACTGCGCCCTCCAGGGTGATATATCGTCCCACAAAGCAGATGAAGGAGGCACATTACCGTCCGAAAGTCATAAAATCGGGTGTGGTGAGTGCAGCACGAGGCGCGCCGAGCTGCGCGCGCACGCCCTCGCCCGCCCCC
This sequence comes from Eumeta japonica, assembly GCA_005406025.1. Classification (NCBI taxonomy): domain Eukaryota; kingdom Metazoa; phylum Arthropoda; class Insecta; order Lepidoptera; family Psychidae; genus Eumeta; species Eumeta japonica. Next base: position 19,956 of record BGZK01002756.1, read on the forward strand.
CGCGCGCGCCCCTGCGCGGGCGCTGGCTACGCGCCGGGCGGTGCCGCCGCGCGCAGCCCGCCGATGACAGACCGCCGGTCCGTATGGGAGATGAACTCGCCCACGCCCAGGAGCGCGGTGGACGACCTGACCATTGACTGGCTCGTGTGAAGGAGTGACGTCGCATAGCATTATTTGCACTAAGTAACATCATTTAGCTTGTAGCGACTGTATTAAAATAAATTACTTAAAACTGTTATTCGACTTATTTCTTAGAATAATGTCAATCTTATTTCACATAATATAATAAATAATTATGTGCACGCAAATTAAAACAATTAAAAATTGTTTTAATTAAATATTGTATTGTGTGAGGTGTTAATTCGCGGAAATCCATAGTAGACGCTTGCCTGCAACGTGCATTAACATGCAGCACGCAACCCACTGCTGACCCTCGAATCTGCCTCTCCACTAACTCGGTTAACGGAATAATATAATTATAAAAATAAATAACACTTGCTTAGGTGTTCGATATCTGTCAGTCCTCTGGAATCAATATTCAATCATTTGGATAGAGATTCGTAGTGTAGCGGCAGATTCGAGGGTCAGCGGTGGGTTGCATGCTGCATGTTAATGCATGTTGCAGGCAAGCGTCTTTTAATTAAATATAAATAATCAAATATAATGTAATAATAAAAGAATGAGTGGGATGGGATAGTCAATACGGTCGATAAAAATTAAATAAATCAATATTATTTTCTTATACAAAGTGTAATATCAACTTAATTTTTTATTTAAAATAATACAATTATTAAGTAAAAAATTGGAACATGTTGAAGTTATTCTGTTGCCATCTTCCATTTTGTATTCAGCTACACAAAAGTCACCGACAGATGTCACTTTTGAACTCGTTAATTCCGCCTGTCTTACAGTCATATCGATATTCCGAGCAATGATGTTGGTAGTGTTGTCTATATTTTGATTAATGACACCTCCAACTCGAACCTTTGACACTTCAGTTATTTGTGGTGTGAAGCTGATCGCTAAACCGACTGCGAGCAACTTTATACTGAAGTTTTAGCGCACCCCGATAACAATACACTCTCACCATTTTTTCATAACGTGCCAAAAGAAGTATAACTTCAATAAATGGTTAATTCCCGCCAAAACAAATAATATGAACAACAATATATCACTCTATCGATTTTAAGTGGTCACTTCAAATAAAATTTTTAATAATAAATATTATTTGTAAGGGAACAAAAATAAATGATTAAGAAATTTCACAAGTAATTCTTAAATAAATCGTCAAAACCCTATAAAAGTGTAACTTTCCTTTTGAGTTTCGCCGCGATCGGGTATAGTTTTAGTATTGGGTTTTGTGTACCAATACTGGAAAAAGTTCTGAGAGGAACAAATGTTTTTTAATATTGCATGTACGTCAATATGTGTATGTATGCACGTATATACGTTCATCTATTTCCACGCAGTTTCTAAGATACTTGTCCTAATCTTGCAAATGAGATTTTGTTCTGTCTGTCTTAATACTCCTTGTGTCGCAGGGTACAAAACGTATCACTGAATACAATACGATTGAGGTTTGCGATCATGCAAAAAATAAACCGATTGCCTTCATAGTGGAGGACGAACTGTACTGTGTAAACTTAAATATTATTCCATTTTTCATAAAAACAAGATAAATAGACACCGGACTACGACCGATGCGTCATATTTAATTGTCAAAATTTGTACATTTGAACTACGCTATGGGAAAACTCTTTGTTAGCAGCCATTGATTGACGTTCAATTCGAACTTGAACAACGAATTTAACGGTCTTAGAATCATGAAGTTTCTTATGAAGTTTCACAACCTTTTTGATGCAAACTATTTGGAGCACACTGAGCGAATTCTTCCCGGCGGCGCGGGTAAGTTGCCAAGGATATCACACACACTACCGAGCCGTGGAAAACGTGTGCTTTTTGAAACTATTACTGAAACTTTACCCATTTCATAAACGTACACAAAAACCATGACGCCCCCTTGTAACAAAAAAGTAAGAAATGTTCAAACCCCTCCCCGCCCCCGTTCGTCTTATGTAAAAAACAAACAGTCCTTTAAGAATTCGATTTTCCATAGCCACATTATTTACCCATGTTTAGTAGGCGGATATTAGATTCATAAACTTTTTTCGTATAACACTAGCCGACCCCGGCAGACGTTGTCCTGCCAATCTGTGTCACGTCCATGTAAATGAATTGAATTTTATTCATATTTTCAGTAAGACTGTACTTTTTATAACACTCGCATTTCGATTTGACAGTTACTTGCATCGTAAATAACCTGCAGCAGCTCCAGCGCACGTCCTTTAATGATCACGCTGGGCGAGCGGATTAACGATCCTAATACCACATTGTCGCTCTGAGTGGCTGTTTTACATCTTGGACTTCGTAGTGTTTAATCGATAACAAATAAAGGGCCTAGAACACTTGCTCACAGCACGTCAGTCGTCTTTGGAATCCTTTACTGGACCGGAAGGCAGAAAAACTAAGGAAACACAACGATGTAATTCGTTTAACACTCACTAGCTCTGAAGGATATTTCATTAAAAAGTCGATTCTGAAACGAAAAAAATCCTGTTTCGTGTATTTTTAATTATATTCCTTTATGATAATTATTAAATCGCATTGATAGTTTGCATTTTATAAGTTCACAAAAGAATCTTCATTTGAAAGTTTTTGCTTTTCATCGTTATTTGAATTGATAATCAAAATAACCAATTCTTGGAAAATTTGTAATTTTGTTTTAATTGGTGACATTTGAAGTTTAAACGGATTTGAGTAACATTTAATACCCTATCGATTTACTAGCCATTGTAAAATCTTTTTAAATTGCTGTTAAAAATATAAATTCCCAAAGTCAGCTAGGTCAATGAAGTGAAACCGTTGTCAGTCCACCGATTAATGAAATGCATAAGGCGTGCTAGTGAACAATGTTACCGCACTTGCCACTATTTCTCTTCGCGAGCTTATAAGTGTTATTTTATGTTGTAATTTATATATATATATTTAAGTTCCTTTTGTTGAGCTCAATCACGTGATAACTTCTGATCGTACCAGCACGTGACTGCGGCCATTCGATGCGAAATTAATCGTCTGTGGATGGTTGTAGCCCGTTTACAAATTAAAAAATGTCCAAGTATGTTTGCATGGATGTTTGTCGTACACTGATAGCTGAACAGATTGTAATCAAATTTTGCAAAGAGATATATTATGATCCCAAATAGGATATAAGATTTTATTATATTGCATTATGTATATTGTAAAAATATATAATATAAATGGTATTTATACATTTCGTTGTCGTTTCGATGTCCGTTCCAATTTAAATCTTTATTTTTTATTACTACCATTAGTGTCCAACGGAGGACCAGGATCGGTATCGAGAGCGGCATTGAAATCGAGAGCGGGACGGACTGGACCCGGCGATGGAACCAGAATTGACATCGATAGTACGACCGCGATCGCGATCAAAACTGACAGCAAAATCAGCCAATATAGAGGATGAAGGAATTCATTACAGTCTATGTCCACGGGAGCGAAACCGGAGGCACATTAGCACGTGATTGTAGTACTCTCGTCACATATAGTATATTTCAGTATTATACCGCTATTCGTTACTACGGTTTGATGTCCCCGAATGATGAGCATGCTATTGTTTGCGGCGGCCCCTATGCTGTGGTGCGTCATGGCCGCGAGCTGGAGGTACGTGCAATTTATTCCATGTAACAATCCCAAACAGACTGCTCCAAGATCTAATCGAAATACTTAATCTAAATTGCATATGATTATTATTACTCTGAATATTAATGCAACCAAATCACCATTGTATTTATTTACTTAATTTAGTTTACGAACCGTTTTATACATGATATTACAAATAAAATAACAAGTACAATCCGCCTATCATTTGAATATTACACCACAGACTATAGGGCCCGGTATCGTCGTAAATTTATATTGTTTGTTTATATCGTGAGCAATAAGTTAAAAGTAAAATGAATTAAGAAAATCATCGCAGCGCTTATTATGAGCGTGTGCAAATAACTTCTTAATTGTCGAAGCGAATTACAGGTGAGCCTTTTTTTAATAGTTTCTGTCCAAGGCCGAGACTGTTGATGAAACTCGCAAGCACTTCCAAGTACTCTTCAAGAATTTAATGGAAAAGGACTAGATTCTAATTTATGACCTCGCTATGAAGCTTTAATTTCGGGGAAAGAGCTTTTTTCTCATTTTAATGGTATTAAAGATAAATTAATAATTATAATAGACGGAATGCAATGTCGACAGATCTAATTTTCTAAACAACTAGGCATAAATTATCGTCTAATTCTTAACGTTTATATTAGGTCGGGGAAAAGGTTTTTTCGTATTCTGTAAGTAAAAAGTTTAAATAAAATCTCTTTAGTTGTGCTGTTTGTATCTGGCTAGTTTTGATACCAATAAATAAAAGAAATAAAAAAATACGAACAAAATGTACAAACGATGTATCGCTATTTTTTTATTATTCTTCTGTCCACAAAAATGATTGAATCTAACGTAGAAATTCGATATATTTTGAAGTTTTATTTTCTACAAAAAAGGGAAATATGCGACAGAAGCCGCGAAAAAATTTGTAACGTTTATGAACCTACTGCAGTGTAAGTAAGAGTAGCACAAAACCGGTCCAAGCGTTTTCAATCCTGTAATTTTGATGTCAAAGACGAACCTCGCTCTGGTCGACCTGTTACGAATAAAGTCGATGCCATTTTGGGAAAAGTGGGGCAAGATCGGTATATTAATTCATACGACATAGCTAAAGAGCTGGAAATTGACTACGAAGCAATTTTAACTCATTTGAAAACAGCTAAATATACAAAAAAGCCCAATACTTGGGTCCCTCACGAGCTCACTGAAACAAATTTAGTGAATCGTGTACTCACTTGCGATTCTCTATTGAAACGTAATGAAACCGAAAAGGTTTTGAAAAGATTGATCGCTGGTGATGAAAAATGGGTTACCTATTACAAGAACGTGTGAATAAAATCATGGTCAAAAGGCAAGCAAGCTTCATAGTCTATAGCGAAACCTGGATTAACTCGCAATAAGTGGATGCTATGTATATATACATGGTGATATTGGAGGGGCATTATTCATTATGAGCTTTTACCACCAGACCAAACCATCGATTCGGATCTCTACTACCAATAACTGATGAGAGTCAAGCAAGAGTAAAAACGACCGGAATCAATCAACAGACAGGGTGTGGTTTTTTCACTACGATAACGCTAGACCACACATTTTTAGTCACTCGGCAAATACCGAAAGAGTTTGGTTGGATAGTGTTAATGCATCCACCATATACGGTAAAGTGCAATTAGTTTGCGCTGGTATTATTTTTTTGCATTAAAAATTATAACCTTTTTAATGACCGTAACGTTATACAACGGATGCAGGTGTTTGCTATGATGTAGCCGCCAGAGCTGGTGAGCGGATACTCGTACGAACACCCCTCGTTCTTCCCCGAGCACGTAGACAAGTTCTTCGGGCCGGCCTCGCCGTTCCCGGTATCGTGAGGTCTCAAGAACCCATGCGGCTGGTGCCTGTCAGCGGAGGACGCACAGCAGGCCACGCACAAAAGGCACAGCAGCACGAAGGAGGTCTTCATCTTGGGGTTTCGGAGAGTGTGTGCTGAACGTCCGGAGATAGGGTCTATTTAAACGATCTAGAAGCACTAAACAGGGGATGCAAAATAATCTGAAATGAAAATATCTTCGAATTTGATGCGATTAAATACAACGTAGAACTTTTAATAAACGTGAAAATATTTGATTACTACTCTTTTCATTACACTAAATAATGCGATTTTGCACACTGTACAAAATATATATCTACATTAGAACCTTTCAGAGGCGACATACGCGATTGAGCTGACTCCCATCCCTTACCCCTTTGAAATCTGGAGATCGATCTTTTGTTTTATTTTAGGAATATGTTACAAATTTCATATTATTACATTTAACGTACACAATATTAATTTAATTCAATAGGTAAATTTCCTTGATGTTTGTCTTACTCCGCAAAACCTCTTGAACCGCAAAATATTCGCTATCATCCTTGTTTACGCTTTTGTGAGGTGTTGTGAGATGCTGATACAGTCTCGATTTACCGAAATATTGTCATATTATTATACCACAGTAGTTTATATACATAACCCATAGGAGCTTAGGTACTCTTTTTCATATTCGATCTGTGGCTCTTTAATTAAAAAGTGACCGATATTTTTATGACGAAACATTGTGTGGCCGTTTTGAAGGACATCGTTTATTATCTCGTTTCATTAAGAGAGTTATTGAGTTCCGGATTTGGTTGCTTTATTACACATGTCGTCAGTTGTGCGCGCTTGCTCGATAGCAAACACCAATCTTATTAAGTTGTTTATTTTTTATTTTTTCATTTACGTACTTTAAGTATTTTGTTTGTAAAACGAAAACTTTTTTATATTTTTGCCACCACATTCACTTTGGTATAAATTTCTTGCTTTTCAAGAGATTATTTACTGTAACAGAAACGTCCTTCATCAAACTGAATTTTATAAGTAGATAACAGAATAATTATTTAGATCATGTTCAACATGACCGTATATTTTTAACGTAGAGATTGGTTTTCAAAACTTCATAGTCCTCAGGAAAAATGTCGTTTCAGGATACGTTATTTCGTTATTGTACTTTAACCAGGTTTAATATATCTTTGTTATTAATGTTTTTCACTTATTCCAAATAACACTATATATTAATTCTGTTATATTAGTTAACTAAAGCTTAAATATATTTGCTCTTAATCTCCATAGATTTCTAAAAAAATCACTCTCAAATGTGATAAAATCTCCTAAGTTCAAAAGAAATAAGTCGATCAATGTTCATTTAAACGTCTGTAGTCAGTAACTGTAGTATTTTAAAAAAGCATTAAATGAAAATAATACGGAACCAATAAAATTTAATTATGTACTGTAACTCGTTAAGTTTCATCAAATCAACTATTTCAGGAAGTATGCACTCGACGCGCATAATTAGTATGTATAATACGGAAAACTCGTACAAGCGAAATTCTTTTCGACGGTGTTCATCTGTTGTATAAATTTCACGTTTTTATTATATTCATTGTTCCTTATTGATTACTCGGTGACAGTGAGGACGCCGCACACCTGCTTTAGTTCACGGATTAGTTTCATTCATCTACTAACTAAAATCTAGTTTGTCTGACCCATCGATGAAAGAAAGCAAAGGGGAGCCATTGGGTGAAAAGTTGGGAGCATCATTAGGTACAGTTAAAGCCTTTGATTAGGTTTATTATGGAAAATTTCTTGTGAACTTCCCTTTCATTGTTTACCCAACTTATTATGAAAGTAGACAGAAAGCTTTCGCATGGAACCAAAAATAAAAGTATTTTTGAAGAATCGCTTTAGGATTGTATGACCTTGAATATTGAGGTTCAACAAAATTTCCTTCCTTGTTCGGAACACCTTATCATCTGGTCGGTGTAGCTTCTCTTAAGCCAACTCACCCCACCAAAGCCGAGGCGTGGACGTAAATCATAAAAAAAAGCTCGATCAATAAAATATTAGCTTTTTGTCGCGGCTCTGCCTCCGTGGTCTACAATGCATTATTTCATCTTTTATATCGCCCGATCGAGCTGTCAACAATGAGTCTGATGTTGTTCCTTTTTTCGATTTCAGTCCCGGTCCCGTTTTCGATTCCGATTCTAGATTCCGGTTCTGTTCGAAATGTACATAATTCGTCCGCGGCTCCGCTTACGTAGACATACAACGAAATCTTTCATCTTTTATATCGATCAACGCTATCGATCATGATCCCGATTTCGACCCCGTTTTCAATTCCGTACCAAAAGAACCCATATTCTTTCACCGAAGACATAGGTAATGCTGTTATATTTTGCTATGAAATAAATGATTTCATTTACGTCCTTGATTCTGATCCCGAGCCGATGTTGAACTGCACCTCTCGCGAACATTGTTTTTGCCAATAACTAGTCGGCGTAAATAACGTATTCGTTCAACGATCACGCAAACGAAACCGCAAGCAAAAGGTAGTATCTCTAAAGTGTCAGCTAATTCTGTTCAGTCGTTAAGGTGTGATTTGAGTAGTAACAAACATTCAAATATACAAACTTCCACATCTATTATATTAGCGGAATATAAGAGTTGATATTTCAAAGATAACCTGAACCTGAACGGAGTGTATTTTAAAATTCATTGCTATTTATTTTGACTATCATAAAAGTGTAGATACGTTTAAGCATTAAATTTGCCGAGATTATAGTGCGAACTTTAAAGTAAAACAGCTAAAATAGAAGACCGAGTGTTTGTCGGGGCGCGCTGTGCATCTCGAACAACTGAGAATAATGTCTGCACCAGCATGGACAGGTATTGATTTTTTCGTTTCGTATCGATCGATGTCAATTTCAATCTTGATCTCGCTTTCGATTCTGCTCTGACTTTGCTCTGCCTCTCGCTTTTAATTCCGATTCCGCTGTTTGTCGCAGTTACGATTTCATCCAAGCCGGGGGCTAGTATCGAAATAAAATATAGCCCATATTGATGTGTCCATCGCGATTCCTAACCCTTGCATACTCGTCCTTGGTTTTGTCACAATCTAATCTCGGTTCCGGCTTTGCTCCCGATCTCGATTTCGATTCCACTTTTTATTCCATTCCGATAAATTATCCCATTTTAAGGGCTTTTTTCACGCAGAAACTCTAAAAATTATTGCTATAAAATGTATCCTAAATGTAGCCTAGTACGCTCTTCTACCTTTCGGTAAAAGTCGCATCGTGATCTGTTTAGCCATTCCGATCTTCGGACAAGAAACAGACTGACAGATGCAAAAGGTTATTTTCTTTCATGCAAACCTTATCCTGACAATAACGAATACAACAAAAAAAGGATTATCCCATTTGGTGTAGTTGTTTTGAAGCGATGCGTGTAGACACATTTTGGCGATTCATTTTATATATGTATCATTTATAGATGTGTATGCCTACTTGTAAACTCAAACCCGTAACAATGCAAATGAAAACGTTGATAGCTGGACTTTCTCACGGAAATGTTGATGGCGGACAGTTTGACTCGCCGTAGTTATGAATTTATTATGGCTCTCATCGTCTGTAGAACACCCCAAGGTATTAATAATCGACCCATTTAAAGTTACCTATCGATAGAGACCTATTTGTGGTTCCGAATTTGTTAGTTAAGGCTTCGACACCGGCAGGGCCTTGGATTTTATTTATCCGATCTTGTCCGCCACATTACACGCGCGTTACTGTCGAATGTGTTTTATTCCATTTCACTGTCATTTATTACTTTCCCGTCGTCGCGTACATTATAACAATATGTTATTGTACAATGATTTTTGAAACACATGTCCCGCTCCTTCGTTACTTCTCGAGATGGCGCATCATTTGCGTGACGTTTACTAATACGCCTGTGAGAGTATAGAATGACTATTCCTAACTCGGTCTTGTTTTATTATGATCAAAACAATTGATTCTATGTTCAAGCGCCTAACACCATAACCAAAAATTAGTGAATGTGTGATGTGTATTTTTCTATATCATAAACAAATGTATCTAAATATATATCATCTCTATGCCTACTAAAGCGACAACTCAGACAAAATTGATACCGAAAAAATGCCAAAGCCGAGGAATCGAGCGCAGCTTGCTGGTTCTATGAAAATGGCAACATTGCTCTCATTTATAACAAACACAAAGGTAAATTTTGTACAGATTCATTCTTAAAAAGTAAGTGGCCCGGCAGACGTCGTTCTGCATTTTATTGTAGATGACTTGTCCGTATACTTCATGCCCGCAACTTCGTAGAATTAACTTTTTCTTTTATATCGACCGACGTCAATTTCAATCTCGATCCTGTTTTCGATTCCAATCCAATGTATCACACATTTTATTCTGATCCCGTCCCCACACTAGTTTTCACCCCTAGTTCCGTTCTCGATTTCTGTTTCGGTCTCGCTTTCGATTCTGATCCTGGCCCCGTTCTCGATTCTGCTTTCCGTCTCGCTCTCAATTCTTATTTCCTTACGAATCAAAGTTTCGATTTCTACAAAGCCGTATATCGGTATCAAAATTAAATTTAGCCAATATCACATGAGGATAGTGTAGCTTTCTACGATTAAACGAATTTTTAAGATCGGTGTAATAGTTCGGTTGTAATAATACATATAGATGGTCGACGCCGGGAACAAACACTAGTAGGCATAACACACAAAACATTTAACATCCTTTTCGCACGATAAGATTTTGATTCCGTCTTTACAGACATTTTCGACCTCTCTTTTGTTGTAGAAAATGATGACGCTGCGTCCATCACGTTTCCGACTCCGCTCCTCGTCCGTAATTTCTTCTCGATCTAATCCCGATTCTAAATTTGCTCCCGATCTCGATTTCGGTTCCACTTTTGATTCAATTCCACTAAATTATTCCAATTTTAACGTTTCATTCACGCAGAAACGTAGTAAATGTAGCCCAGGTAGCTCTTCTTTCTTCCAGTTAAATTTGCAACGCTATCTATTTAGCTGTTCCGAAGATACCTCGGACAAAAAGACAGACAGACAAACACAAAGGGTTATTTTCTTTCATACAAACTTTGTCCTGACAATAACAAATACAACAAAATTAGGATTATCTAATGCGGTGTAGTCGGTCTGAAGTGATGCGCGTACACACATTTTGTCGATTCGATGTCGATAAACATAGCTACAATAAAATTTATTTGAATTCGCTTTTTTTAACCGACTTCAAAAGAAGAAGAGGTTCTCAATTCGATCGTATTCTTTTTTCATGTTCATTAATTCAGAACGTTTGACTAAATGAATCGATTTTGATGATTCCTTTTATTTGAAAGTACGTACTTCAAGGGTAGTTTTATGAGAGTTTGATCAGGTTGTGATTATAGAATCCATGACAAAGTAACGAAACTCTTCAATTCTCAGGAGCGAATTAACCATACTCGGCCGAATCTTCTATCGGCTGTCCGGATATTTAAGTCGCCTACCGTAACGTCATTATGGTAAGTCATTAATAAGTCATTAAGTAATTGTCGTAGTCGAATAAGATGATCAATGGAACTCCTTAACGGCTTACAATAAGGGTGCGATTTATGAGCAGCACGTTTAGTAGGTTTCTTATTTTACCCGTATTCAATTAAACTAGTTAGCGTACTTGAGATTCACTAAAAATTAAAAAATAAATAAAAAATTGAACATAAAACGACTACAAACCGAAAACTTTTCAAATAAATAATATACTAAAAATAAAAAAATAATTGCGTTTTTTCTACACCTGATAATGGACTTACTTTCTACTCATCAATATGTTAGGTACAGTTCTATGTGTTTTACTACGCAAGAAGGTAGTAGGTACCCACCTACTTACCAATTTAAACTCAGCACATACTTATTATAACAAACAATGACCAAAATATTTTTTTATATTTCTCTAATAGAATGAAATGAAAAATATTACTACTGAAAAGTATTCAATTATTACCATAATATATAATGTAGTTAGAATTATTGTTAATTTTGTGAGTCGGTGTCTATTGAAGTCATATTGTAGTGTTCCTTGGCTGACACCGACCTCAAAAATATTGATCATATGAAGAATTTTACATATATATTAAAATACAAGAATATAAAAACAAAACACGAACATACGCAGGAAAACTAAAGTAACTGACGCACTCGATTATAATCTAAGGCGAAAGAAGTTTAGGTGACATGGCCAGATATCAAAAATAGAACACGTCGAAGATCATCGAGGATAAAATATATTGGTAGAACCGGGCGATATGATAGACGTACCAAAAGATGAATGGATGAAAGCTGCCACAAACCGAATGGTTTCACTTGGAGAGTTCCATGGTTTAACACTTTTACCCAAGAACTACACACCGGCGACAAATGAACAAAGCAACGGTTTTGGGCGTTGACATCGCGTCGGTGACGACGGCGGTCCGTGAGGCCTAATCCGCGCTGGGGCGGTACGAAAGAGTTAGAGTCAAAGTCCTTCAGTCCGAGATAAAAAAATGGAGAAGTGTTTGCAACTTGACGACATATTCGCAAATAAAAACAATGCACGAGATTCAGTTACATTTGCATTTATATATGAAAGTTGTACGAACCACTTAATTTCCGACTGTAGAATACGAATCTCATCGAAGTAGAGCTCTTGACGATAAATACAGCACAGTCTTGAGAACTCAAATAGCACTGAACATTCTGCTTTTCTTTGTAAGGGTGCATGTCGATCAAAATTCCTTCGAGATATTCTCCTTGACGGTTTTAGAGCAAGAAAAAAATGACAGTTCGATCAACAATTTCAATTGATGGCATGAACCAGATGTCGATTTAACTAGTCCAGCGTCGCAGATGGGCGTGCTAACCACTACACTGCTACTGCTTTTCAGTGAAATGAAATAATATGTTTTATTGTTATATATGTTGTTGATATATTGGCTTCTGTGCTATCTTTAAAATAAATAAATTGACTTTTGCATAAAGAAAAATGAAAATTGCCTTTAAGACTTATTAGCGAAAGCTCTATTTTTTTCATTTCGATAAATAATAATAATAATAATAATTTTGGATACAGATACATCACCATTTGGTTTCAAATTAAACAACGAGGCCTGCACCATGGTTACCAGATAGTTGATAATAAATACCTACTTTTTTTTTAAATATTTATATATAATTCATAGAAACACCAGATTCGAGACAAACATTATTTTTTAATCAAACAAATAAATATTTGTACAAGAATCGAACCCACGCCCTCCACGCGGCGAGTAGGGTCACTGCCAACTGTGACAATCGGACAGTCAAATGTTTTTTCCATATTAGAATTTTCGAAAAACTGTAGGTATTTATTTATACAAAGGGACCTTTGACAATGAATTTGACATTTTAACCTTTTCATTTCGTCATTGTATGATGCGCTACTGCCCAATGCAAAATCAAAAAATGAGTGCAATTTGTCGTTATCCTGCGCCGTTCAATTCTCCTGTCATGGCCGAACAATACATTCAGAAGATCGCGATGGTCAAATTATTCATGAATGTCTCGGACGGTTCTGATGGTCAACTAAACTTTTTTCGTTTAAAAAGATAGGAGGCGTGTCGTAAGAATGAAATATTGTTCTAATTCTTTGATACGCGATCTTAGGAGAGGCCCCTACTACTGTTAAATCCGCGATATCCGAAATGCATGTACCTTTTGTGCCTACAACTGCAATTCTCTCAATGATTGCCTGAATCGATTGTTTGAGTTGGAAGACGTACCCGATGTCTGCTCTTCGATGAATCTGAATATGAAATGATATTTTGTGAAACTACAAGCCGCAACGAGGCGGCCGCTACTCGGGCGCTGCTCTCCAAGGACGCGTCGGCGCCGGGAGACTGTACGCGCCGTGCGACGCAGATATTCATTAAAACGAAATTATTAGGCAATTCTTCGATAAAAGGAATACGATAACGTTTTTCATTAATATTTAAATAAAGGATGTTTAGTACCTGTCGCGGAAGAATTCGAGGATAATTCTAGTTTCGAGTACATAACCCACCACGCCGTCTATCGTTGTGATAAATCTACAAAGTTACGTACAGCTTTAGACACGTGTATGAAAACTACTCCCGGTTTATCTTTGAATGATATATTACATAGCGGCTAAAACCTAAAATATGATTTATTCAAATTATATTAAATTTTCGATTATATCCCCATCAGTGCCAATATTCGCCACATGTATTTACAAATATCAGTTCATGAAAATCAAAAACGATTCCAAAGATTACTATACCAATTTAATATTAATGAGGTCTTTGCAATTGTACGAAATGATCCGCGTTCCGTTCGATTTTCGCTGTAGTCCCTTCTTCGCCACCCGCACCGTCGGCCAACTCGCGGCGGACGAGCGAGCGAAATTCGATTGAGCGCGTGCGCTTAATCTGTCTCCCGGTCTCTTATGCTCTCACCCTCTCACTCGCTCTCTCGTTTTCTAGCCATCTCACTCTATCACCGCTCCACTTTCCCGCTTTTCCGATTTCCCTCTATAACACGCACGCGCACACACACACACACACATACACTTGTGTGCGGGTCGTCGATAACGTGGTGAGTTGCTTGGGGGAAAGGGTGCATCGTGTGCACATCACCTAAGGATATATTTCATAAGATTATACGTTCACGTTTTATCCATATCTCTTTTTCTCAGAAACGGCTACTTGAATGACTATGGTTTCTTTGACAGAGTTGTTCTAAAAAGGAGTTTATGAATATTTGGAGAAATACGCATGATCGATTCCATACGACACTATAGCGTATATACCCCAGTATATACCCCCCAGGGCTCTTGAGCCATAAGTCTTGCGGCCCCCGTGCAGTGCGGGCTGAAGGGAGGGCTGCTGACGCGGGGATAGCGTCCATGATCGATGGCTTAACGTGCTCCCCGAGATACTTAACGTGTGGTTTAAGTCGAATTCGGTCGAGAGCTCATTGACCAAATCGCCCATGGTAATTCAATCGGTTCGATCGGGTCCCACCAAAAGATGGATCCCGGTGCTTTCTGGTCCGAAACTGATACTCTTAATCACTGAAACACTATCGCTCTATATTAAATAAAATGGTCTTTTTTTGTGAAGACGTAGATTATGTATACTTTACAACCATATCCGAGTTTCTTCTTGTAAACTTTCTTTCGGTTTTGACACAAAAACCATCTCTTTGGTTGAAATGCTGAACTTGATTACGTGGAGTACGCCGAAAATAATTGAAGTCTTTACTGGATAATTTGATATTGGCAAATTATACGTCATTGTAAATATTGGGTATTTAGTGATATGTTCAAAAATGGAAATATTTGAAACTAAATATTTTTTTTTTCAACATGTCTATTTTACTGATGATCTGGCGGGAATTTGCTTACAATAATAGAACTCATCGATGTGTTTTTCGTGTTTTAATTATCATGATAATAAAAAAAGGTTTTAACTCCCAAAAATGTTTTAAAATTTTTAGTTGCTACTTTTGGTGAGTCTACTTGTTTACGAGCAACAGATTTAATTGATTTTCTGAGTTTAAAAGAGGATGGATAATTTTGAAAATGAAGCGAGGCCGGGTCGGCCGCTAACCGCAGTCACCTAAGAAAATGTTCAAGCAGCTGAAAGATTGATGCGAAAGAAACTGAAGAATTACATATGTAGAGCTTGAGCAGGAACTGGGTATTGGGTCGGCATTGACGCTAAACCTACATTCGTGATCATGTATCTGTCCGTATGCGTTCGTTATGGTTAGGTTACCGCACAAAATGACCGATGAGCAGAAAGACCGGCGATTCGTTATAGAGACATTCGAAGGAGGCAAGAAAAAAAAACGTATACGATATACTTACCAGTGACAAAATATAGCTGTACAACTACGACTCGAAAGAAGCGACAATCATCCGTATGGTGCTCTAAAACGTACCAAAATCAGACAAAATGTCGTGTCCGAAGCACCAAACAAATGCTCGCCTCGTCGCCACAAAAACACTTAATTCTGAGTGGTATGTAACGGTTTATCCCCCAAGCAACATTATCAGCTTGGTGTGACAAGCAACCGAAGTCAGTTTAATTCAAAACCTGTGTATATCCTTCCACACCCACCCTATTCCCCCAATATAGCACTATCTTTCCCAAAATCAAAGGAAAATTGAGATGCAATAGATTTGAGAGCACGGAAGATGCACTGGCTGCTTATAGTTTGGAAATTTCCGAGATATCAGATAAAATGTGGTCAGAAGTATTTTTGAAACGGTTTAAAAGTACGGAAAAGTGTATACAATAAAAAGTTTAGAGTGAATGCTTTGAAAAGATCAATATTAGTAATAAATGTTACAATTTTTGAGTATATAGGTTATTTTAGCGTACCCTCGTATTTGGTGATGCGGAGATTCTCATAAAGCTGATTAACGTCAATATTTTAGAACACTTAGCTTTTTACTGACACCGATTCTCATTTATTACTGTGAACATTTCTTTTTGTCATAATTAAAAATAGTGAATACGAATCGCCTCAGTAGTTATAAAGATTATAAAGAAATAATTTAGGTAAAGACAATTCAAACTTAAACTACCTTTATTTCATAGATTATTACATAAAATTTTGAAATACGTCGTATAATGTAAATTTACCCTTTATCAGTCGTTAGAGGGAATTTTTTTCCTCAAAATAAACGATCGTGAAACACTTAGGGGTAGCTCTTTTTAATTCGATCATACACACCAAAAATGCAATTACTGAACGAAACAACGCGGTGAGAAAAATCGAATTCATTGTGTTCGTGAATGTGTGTATGTTCAATATTAAAAATTGTGCAATACGTATAAGAAAGTTGTTGGGGTTTGATGTTCTACAGCCTCTGAATAATGGAATTATTTTACTTTCTTTCATCGAATTGGGAAACACATCTTTATCTACATAGTTCCTAAAGACAAACGTCAAGTGCGGCATTATGCAGTTGGTGACGGCCATAAGGCTTAGAATTTGCAGTGCATTACATATATCGCGGGGTGCATGATCGATATAATAAACGGCTGTGACCGAGAGCGGCCCAAAAATGCTGTCGGGCACGCCAAGCGGGCCTGTGACCAGAACGGGGCGTACGGTAGGTGCTAGTGTCATGATTGAAAAAGAAATCGCTTGACATAAAACAGGAAGGAATTCATGTCATCGTCAAAATGAGCCGCGGATAAGAATTATTTATAGAACTTTTTTTATTATTATCGTATATTAAAACGATAATCGAATTAAAACATTTTGACCAAATATATAAAGTACTCATTTACGTTTTTCATTCGCGTATTAACCGATGTATCTGTTGAGAGTTAAAGCGTTTGTCATAAAAAAATCATCAAAATTAACTTGTACGCCTTTTTACCATATTTGATGATTGCACGATCCAATGATTTATAAAATTTTAAATTAGAAAATGTGTACGGGACCTGGTGCACTTTGTGCGCTGGCCGCAACCGTCGATGAGGATCTTCAGCCAGCAGAGTTTCAGTAAAAGACCTTGTACTTTACTTATTGACCGAGGAGCAGAGTTTCGTTTGACTTGTATTTACTAATGTAAGGATGCAAGTGGAAGTGAGGATATCGGGACTAATCCTATATTTATATTACTATTACACGTGTTCCCGATATCCCTGCTTTTTAACGGTTTTTAACGGTTGCTAACGGTCAAACGATATCCCGCTCCCCGTTTGTTCTTTATTTAAAATAACACTATATTTACATGGTTTGTTTATAAATTCTTACAGGATTAGCTATATGACCCTATTTTCTCAGTCAAAATCAGATCTACTATGATCAGCGACGCACACAATCGGACTAAAAGCCTATTTTGTCCTATTGTCTATATATATGACCCCCTTCCCCGCTTCATCACTATATATTAAATTTGCGCGGGAAAGGAGCCCTCACTTCTAGTGCTTGCGTCGCCGACCATACATCCCTATATTTAATAATGAGACAAATAGAATACTTTTATTAAGCAAATACAATGACTTTGGCCGCTCTATATACGAGCAATTATATAATAAATTAATTACAGGTCATTATAAACGAATATCTATTACGGCCGTTCCGAACATTCTCCCGCCGTACGTCGTCGACCGCCGCGCGACGTATCTTCTCAAGGGAGGACGGCCGGCTCTGTCGGTATGATAACTATCTTTCTCGTGGGTTTTCGTAGTACGTCATTCTTTGTTTGGACGTCTGCGACCCGTGTGACTCCGTCAGTGCCTGGATATATCGCTGTGATGACACCACGAGGCCAGGTGTTGCGCGGCAGCGTGTTATCAGCGACGACGTCGCCGATCTCCAATGCTCCGCCGTGACCGTGCGGCTCCCGCCAGTGTTGTAACTCGGGCAGATATTCCCGAAGCCAGCGGCTCCAGAACATATCCGCTAGCTGTTGAGAGACGCGCCACTGCGCGCGGCTGTTCAAGTCTGACTCGTTGAAAGCGCCTGGCGTAGAAGTAGCCCCAGAACAGCCGAGAAGAAAATGATTCAGCGTTAAAGCTTCAGGCGCTTCCGGATCTGTGGTTACGTATGTCGGCGGTCTGTTATTTACTGTGTACTCGACTTCGGCGAGTAATTTGTAACACCTCTTCTGTCGGCTTCTTCGTTAATAATACTGTATTTAAACTATTTTTTACGCTTCTGATTAACCTTTCTTAAGCACCGCCCGTGAACGGTGCGCCTGGGGGTATAAAGCGCCATCTTATTGTTTTTAAGTTTGCTTCTGTTTTCATATTTTCATTAAATATGTTATGTAGTTCTCTTGCGGCGCCTCGTAAGTTGGTCCCGTTATCTGACCAGATTTCGGTGGGGCAGCCGCGTCGAGCGACCATCTTTTTTAGAGCTATGATCGCGGAACTCGTATCTAGTGATGCTGCTATTTCCAGATGAATGGTTCTCGTGGTGAGACATGTGAATAACACAACATATCTTTTAGGCGTAGCACGACCTATCTTCACTGTTAGCGGCCCCAAGTAATCTATTCGCGTGTAGGTGAACGGGCGTCGGTGATGTGCCAATCTGTTTGTGAGGTGAACCCCTGTGGGAGGTGAGGCGGGGGACGCTCTCCTTATTTGACACGGAATACACCGCTTTATTATAGCTCGTTACGGTTCTTAACCGTGTTATGTAATAGCGTTGTCGGCACTCGTTTATAGCGTAAACGTAGTGGCCATCTTCTACATCAGATGTTCCAATCTTTTCTAAAACTGGCAACGCACTAGCGACTCATCTGGTGGCTTGCATGCTCATTTGTCCTTAAAATGCTATAAAAGAATATATTAAAAGTCTATGTTTTATATGGTATCTTTGTTGATCTTTTTAGCTTCTGGACCTAAGTGATGTACCTTTGGTAAAGATTTTTTTAAATATGAATCAACCCAGTGCAAGCCATTACCTCAAATCTTTGTATTACCTCAGGGAATAATCAGGTTGCAATAAAACAAGGATAATTTAAAACAAAGTCTTTATTCTGTGTCTGCAAATAAGCACGAAATGTATTTCAAAACATATCTCTACGAGTAATTTCATCACCGAATAAAGCACCAGTTTTCCTTGGCTTCAATAATGCATCAATAGAAAAATTATGATTCTTGACACTATATATAAAATGTATGTTTACTTACTACTGTTAAAACAACCATGCACGTAACAATAGTGAACTGGTGGATGTAGATAATAAGAGGTGCCGAAATCGTTGACAACAAATCGTCAAGTGGACAACGCCCACAAAACCAATATCAATTTTGACAGATTCTTACTAAGTAAAACTACATCAAAACCTAAACGGTAGTAAAACTGACGTTACTGAATAAGCCTGCAAGCCCGAGAGCCTCTGACCCGACGACCTGTCCTTCAAAGAACCTGTGTACAATACTGCAACATAATGCGTTTTCACATATGCATTATTTGTTGTATGAAACCATTCGCAGACATATCGTAATATTCACAAACGATATGAATATTTGTTTACATTACGTCCTCTAAATAAATTGTGTGCATCATCATCTGCTTATGTGAACTTTACGAAAATTACTTTTAATATTTCCGCTATAAGCATTCTATTATATCGTTCATAATAAAAACTAGATTTATTCCTAAGTATTCAACATACGTCCTTTTTAAATGGTACAAAATATTATTTGATTAATATATTACGGTAAATACAGTTTAGATATATAGCAGACTTTATTTGCCTACTTTGGTGAGCAAATTAAAATGTATAGATCGTTTTTACGATCCAAATATATACGATTTGCACACATACACACCCACACTATACACACTTTATCCTCCACACGACATACTCTTTGATCCTCGCCCTCACACACCATCGCATATCGGCAATATTCCCAATAGACACACATAACTATATAGCAACAAAAAAATATAGTTACCAAAGAAACAATGTTTAAATTTGTTTAGAGTTATACAGTGTATCTAAATAGTATATAGTCTAGCATTTGCACAATTTACATGTTCTCACCGTATCCGAATTTATGTATCACGTCGGCCAATCCGTGCTT
This sequence comes from Eumeta japonica, assembly GCA_005406025.1. Lineage (NCBI taxonomy): Eukaryota > Metazoa > Arthropoda > Insecta > Lepidoptera > Psychidae > Eumeta > Eumeta japonica. The sequence continues at coordinate 40,150 of BGZK01002756.1, forward strand.
AAGTTATAAAAGGACATAAATATAGACATTCATATAAACCTATCATTTACGCAATATTTCGTTCTTTTTGTATACCGATTTCCACCACAACCAAGTTTCACCTCTTCTTAAGTTAGTAAAGAACAAATAGAGACCGGCAGAAAAAGACTTTGAAAACATTAACAACAATGTCAATAAATTTTAAAACGAATATTTATCAGTGTTTTGTCAACAAAACACTAGGCATATTTGGATAATAAAAGGCGAGTTACGGCTTACTAGCCGTGCAATAGAAAATATATTTTAAATATATTTTCTCATTGCACCTAACCAAAAAACGATGTTGTGAATCAGTGTTTAGCAACAACGAACCGCAGCCTTATTACTTCAAAGCAGAAATCGATTTACGAGTAGAACTTGTTGGGTACGAAAAATTATTATTCATATATGCTATTAAAAACGACTTTTTAGCGTATAATTAAATTTAATCTCTCCACACTTATCGAGGACTTATGACAATAGAATAATATGGTATAATTGGACTGATATGATGCTGAAGCTAAGGTAAGGTGAGCACAGAAACTTCATTACTTAATAACGTATTCTAGTCGTGTTTGAGCTTGTTGAAGTTGACTTGAGATGTTCTCGGACCGTGAACGATTTTCAGGGTATGATGATGAAGCCGAATGGTAAGCACTAGCACTCCTTAATACAATAAGGTGCTTCGACGTATTTGGGCTCATTAGAATTTTATTCAAATGCATTTTGGCCATTATTGGTTTTAGGGCGTTGTGATGGAGCCGGACAATTTATTTTGAACTTCATAACGCAATAACGTATCCTAGTCGTGTTTGCATTTATTGGAATTGTCCTGAGATGCGCTTTGACCGTGACCAACAATGACCTAAGCTTTAACCAACTTCTTATTAAATAGTACATCGTCTTCAATGTTTGAAACAACAACAATATTACAATAACTATTTACCTGCAATAGGAGCTAAGTGCACGTTGCCGGAAGCCGCAAAACAGGAACGCAATGCTTCTTGAGCTATATGCGTCTCGCAATGCGGTAGTGCGCCACATTTTGAAAAATTGTCTACTCCATTGCAGATGCATGTGATCGCTTCGAATTGTTTTCCTTCTTCCATGAATTTAGCACCCAACTGAAATTATGGAGACCGTGGCGTTACTATTCGTAGAACAAAATTCAGCAGGTATACTATTTAAGTAATTAAACTATTTATGCTATTTAAAGAAAAAAAACCTTTTAAAATCTGCCGCCTTACATTAATTACACACGTTTTATGGCATCTTAAACCTTTTAATAAATGTAATATATCCTATTTACTTCAAAATTACTACGCAGTACAATAGGAGTCAGCGCGTCGACACTGCCTGAGCTTGACCCTCGACATACCTGCAGCGCGGTGTAGGTTTTCATTTGTTAGCGCCAGGTATTGTTGGACAATATTAATAAGTGACTGATTTCATCCAGATTTTCAACATTTTTAAACTCTAAATTTCACTAAATCTTGACGTTTTAAGGTGCTAGGCATCTATTGTCTGTATCTGCATGTGCGAATGTATGTATGCGTGTATACGTGCGTGTGCGTGTGTGCGTGTGTGTACATGTGCTTGTGTGCGTGTATGTATGTGAACCTCTCATAACTTTTGAACAGATTCAAGCGATCAAAACACAGTTGCGATTCGAAAGGAGTCCGTTCAATTTATACTTCCTCGATAATCGAAGTAGTTCGCCCGGTATACTTTGAGGAATCAATTTTGTAAACTGCTCTACCATAAACTCCAAGACCTCTCCGACTATTGTAAATGAAAAAACGACGTTGATCATTATTAAGTGCATTGAAATTGGTTGATTTGTTAGAGAAGTATTGTGGGAAAAAAAAATTTCAAAAAGTGTTTTAAATATTTTTTTTAGATAAGTCCAATGAACTCTAAAATCCATGCAATTGTTTTCTTTTAGACAACAACGTTTATCGTTGCTAAACTAATCAAAAATGGTTAATTTGTTCAGGAAATATTGTTGGAGTCAATTTTTCAAAGTACTCTACCGATAAATTCTAAAGTTACACCAGCTCTTCTTAATAAACTATACCGATCTTAGCAAACTGCAACAAAATTGGTTCATTCATCCCAGAAATGTCGTTAACGAAAATTCGAAAAAAAGGATTTTCCCAAAGTAACATAATTAAAAAAGCTATAAATCAGTTCTTTATCAAATAATGTGTTTCAAAGACATTGTAGGGTAAAATTGAAAAAGAGGAGTTCTTGACACATTTTTTAATGATTAGAACTCAAAGCGTATTAGAACTATATTTTTGTGCCCGGAGAGCACTAAAATCGTTTTTTGAATATTTTGAACTAAATAATTTACTGTTACTTTATTTTTAACACTGAGCTCGAACTCTCATTTATTGTATTATAATTAAACGACGTCAACTTACATCACCTTTACGAAGTCCATTATTATTTTGACGGGATGAATTTATTAAAATAAAAAGTAATAATTAGAAATGTAATAAACCCGACTGCGTGAAAGTGAATCGAGAGGATGGAAACAAGACGATGTGAAAAATCATCCAATCAAGTATTAAATATGACAAAACACAAATTTATATTGAATGTAAATACTTAGGTATATGGGTGACACTTGAAGTACTCATCGTACCTCATATTTCTGTACACATCGTTCAACTTGTTCCGAGCGAGACATCATCTCCTCTTTCCGTATTGAACAAGAGCATCCTGGGCATTTTTTTGGATAATTTTTAACATTTCCTTTGAACTTATACACGCATGTCTCGTTCGGACATCTGCAGAGAAAATGTTTTAAACAAAGCTCCTTTCATTTTATATTATATATCTAATAACAGAAACAGTGAAATAAATTAACAAGCTTTAAGAGTAATTAAAAGGTAAATACTAAATAATGTCTTATAAAAAATATTCATTTACTTAAAACTGAATTAATACTTTCAAAATAGTGAATTGTAAGCTATATAAAGAAGATACTAAATGAAGCACTAAACAGAGTTTTCTTTTTTATTAAGACTGTTTTAAGTTCATCAAGCTGCATAATTACGTGATTATGAAATCGATAATATATGTCACTTTTATTTGATATGAAATAAGTTTATTAAAGATTTAAAATTGAAACTCTCCTCAGAACCGAATAAAAATCAAAACAATAATCGTAAAGAATTGACAAAAAATAAACAAAATAACAGTTTATCAAAATATTGAAAAACTAAAGAACTGCGTACTACCGCCTCGCCATCAATGTGCGAAAGCGTTTGTTAAAGAGAGAGATTAAGAATCATCGAGACTCACAAATGGAGGCATTATGCTTCTCCCTTACGTGACGATTTTTTACCAACTAACACCTCAACAACATCGCATGCAGCGTTAAAGAACTT
>BGZK01002757.1:0-43532 GCA_005406025.1 Eumeta japonica
GAATTCTATCACTTAGTAAGATTCTAGAAGTTAAAGGGATCGACCCGTGCCCATAATGATGCAGTATCTAATCAAAATGTGTCATGATGAATACGGTCTAATGCCGTGGATCAATCAAGGTAACAACAATCACGTCTAGTGAATCCTCCCAGGCATCAAAATCTGTGAACTCAATACCATTCAACCACCTACAACCCTGCATAAACTTTACTGTTTTTAATTTATCAACTAAATAAATAATGCAATACTATGCAACAATGCTAACATTTAGAGCATGAACATGAACGGTAATTCTGCTCGTCTAAAGTAGTTTGCCAGATATGTTTATACGCAATCATTTCTTTGCCTCGTATCCTCTAAGTAATAGTCCGCTATATCAGTCTTAAGTACATTTGTATGCATTTTTAAGTATCTGTATACATTCTTATTATGTCTGCAAGCATTTGTGTCATACGATTGGTGTTATTAATGCCAATATCGATTATTTTGGTTTGATTAGAGAAAAATACGATTTACTTCTTCAGTGCTCCTCATATTGCTAGATATTATGAATTTCTTAAAGTTGGAAAAATGTTTTAAAATCTACAAAAAGCTAAATAATCCTACAAGTTAAGAAATTTCATATTAATTAGATAGGCGCGTAAATTTATCGACAGCCTTTGTTTTCTTTTGCTCTAGTCGTGCACTGCCTATTTATCTCAAATATTAAGAAAATAAGCTTTCTCAAAAATAATGTACAGTTGTAGTGTAAAGTAATAGTGGACAGTTTTAAGGTCAGTCCTACCCTTTATTGACTTTAAAACCGTCACTAATTGCTATATCGTAAGAATAATAACGTTTGGTAAAAGACTTTTTTACGTCATATTTAGATATTATTTATAGTCTCTTTTGAATCACTAGAAGAGCATTAGCTAACTTAATATAAATAAAATATAATTGGTGTTGGCTTGGTGTTACAAAAACTGTTTAATGTTCGGATTATGAAGTGCTTCGGTTTTGACAGTAAATAGCCTGAGGCCAGATCTAAAGTAGTGAATTAATTATAATAATCTCATTTATCAATTTCATTTTCACCTACAGTGAGTAATGCTCCTTGAGAGTTTGTATTTAACGCTCGACGGTCAACACAAAGTTGATCACCTCTGTTTCCCAACTAAAATAATCGGGCATACGCGAATATCGTTCTGTAATAATACCACAATGTTTTTGCTTTATTTGCTTCATTATTAATAAATTAGTAAGTCCTAAATCTGACAATTTATGGAATCGGCTTTCGATTGTTTGTGAAATGAAACTAAGTTATTCCTATTTCCCCTACAAGAACTACTACCGGTTTTCAAGTATTCTAAGAAGTTTTGGACGTTAACTTCATATTAATTCAAATTATCTGCCAATGTACACCCACAAGCATTCGTAACTATTGTAGGTGAATTTAATAACCATTCAGACCGCGTTTTGAATCGCCTCCCTAAACAAATTTTAACGTTTAACATCCGCATTCACAGCTAATGCTTCCAATAAACTGTTGAATTCGCTTTGTCGAGAATGAGAAATAAGATTGGTTTTAACAGTAATTGTAAATCACACTGACATTCTGTTGGTACCGATGTAGTTAACCGTCGCATAATTTTTGTTCCTATTATCTTCTGTGATGTTTTATTTCAACGGCATTTTATTTCTCAGGCTTTCGTACATCTTTCAACAGCATACAGCAATGCACATAGACCGTTTATACAGGAAATCGTTTACCCACCATCACTTGACCCTGTGATTATATTAAAGTGTACAGAGATGCTGCCCTCAGAAATCGTGAACTTCATCGGAGAAAAGATGCAGGTAAATATTTCGACTATGACGCTAGAAGGTTATTCTGTAATTTTGTGTCATTTGTTTGAAAATTAGTAAAAATACAAAGAAACACGATTGAAAACATCATCGCACATTATTAATTTTGATATAGTTAACACAATTCATCCAAACGGGTAATAGATTTGCTGACATACACGAAGTTGCAGTTTCAAGTTAAATTGGTAAATTGCAATTATTTTCAAATTAAAAGTGCACAATAAGTTATGTCCTTTAGGTTAATCTTTTCAAATTTAGGTTGAACGTCATTTTCCGTTAACTTCCATACTTCGTTCATCTCTAAATGTCTATATTCTTAAATTTCAGACATGATACTTTTCAATTGTTTATATATTCAACTTTCACATTCAAATCCTGAAACTAACTAATGTTTATTCTTTCTAGTTCTGTAAGAGAACTACTTTCATATGTTGTCGCTAACGATGGTAATAAGCTTTAATTAGGCACAGCATTAAAGTAGCGATGCGTATCAACGTTTGTATCACGATATGCTCTCATATCTATAACTTCACTTTTCAACAGATCATAGAAAATTGAAAATTCTACCATCGTTTCGTTCTCTTCTCACCGTCGAGTATAAGACTCTATCCGTCTGTGATCTAAAATAGTGCTTGTCACACACAAACTCTAGCCATTGTAGAAAATGAAAACGTAATTCTCATTTACTTTTCATCTACGAAAATTACCCAAGATAAGGTGAGATTGAGCTATCTGAGAAGGAAGAGATGAAACGCTGTCGCTTATTACGAAGGTAGTTTATTACACCACTCGCACAAACATAAACTTAGACTATATTATTAAACTATATCGGACAATCTCAATATGGTATAAGACGTTCTATGCATTTGGAGTTACGGAAGGACGTGTAGAAGACAAAACGCCGGACGGTCGGCGGCGTGCGTCTCTTGGCACGTCGAGATCCACTGAAGAAAAACTGAAACCAAAGAGCCGTCAGTTTCCTGTGACAACCTCGTTATATATAAAGGGAAGGAATCTGTAATTTTTTTTGTTTCATGTACATTTTTGATTATTATAAAATTTGTATTTATGTTGCTACCTTTCAATAAAACATATTTTGAAAATGGTCGGATATACACTGTTTTGAGTTATTGCCGAAAAATCATATTTCTCAAGAAAAGGATGTAAGTGCCATGAAGATGCGCTCTTTTGCTGTTGCATTTTAATTTGTACTAGTTAAATAGTAGTAGTCGACGTACCTGTTTGTTTTTCCAGTTATAGTTGACTAAAGTGCTTATAAATACTCTGTGCGGGAAACAAGGAAAAATATTACCATATAACTTTATTATTTTATAGGGCGAGCATCAAATACTTACACTCTAACAAAGTCTTTGGCAGAATATATTGTAGCGAAAGAGAAGGACTTACCTGTGTGCATCTTAAGACCTTCTATTGGTAAGTTTGATACGATTGCTCATAAAACGGTTGGTGATTAAGTGAATCTCGAATATTGTTTTGAATGTAGTGCATAAATTACATCAGAACTCAGCATTTCCGAGAGTACCTTATCCTGTTACACTTATAGCATTAAGTTTTACGGAAAATTAATAAATCCCAAGCCTTAGACATAAATGCTGTCCAAACGCTCGAGACATGCGGGTCATAATTCACATCAGTGACGTCAGTAATTAGGGTTGCGTGTACGCATCCAAATGAATAATGAGTACATTATCACGAGAGGCTAATTATAGTATATTATTTGTACACTTAATACATGTTCAAGTCAAATGAAAAGTAACTATTAAAAATACGACCACTAAAATTTGTATTGTCGAAATATTGGTGCTAGAAGCTATAACGAATGTGACTGCGGAAGATTGGGCAAACGTGTTTGTCATGCGGATAATATACAAGTCGAACATTCACAAAAGGCACATTTATCGCATGATGTTTACGCCGTATTCTCAAAATTAAATACAATATCTACCCGCACTCGCTCACTTCCGTGCATCGAACTCTATCGCAATCGTAAATCGATCATTGTTTTATTTTAAGTGTTCTGTTTAAGAAAACGACATAAACTGAAATTTGTGCCCGAAATGACGATGGCCGCCTAGAGTGGAAAAAGTTCTAACTAAAGTGTAAGTTCCTCTCTTTTCACCCATTCCGGTTCGCTATTGTGTGGAGTTTGGGGATAGACAAAATAGGACAAATCCGACCAGCAACTAGCGCATACACATAAAATGGATCGATAAAAAGTGGTAACATCACTATCCGTCAAAGGCTTGCACGCTCCAGAGCGTGGAATAATTATTCTGCTCACACGTTTTATGACGCCGCGTACAACGAGCGTTTGGACAGGTATAATGCACTTCTTTAGCGTTCACGTTGGGCACTCACGCTCCGTCTCTGTTATTGAATTCTGTCGACTATGAATGTAGTGTCCTTTAAAAATACTATTGACAGGGGACCTATTTAATTAGTACGATGTCATTAAACTTGTCCTTTGCACTTGGTCACACCTATCAAAATTGATTTTATGCCATTTCGTCTCTCCATAGTGGAATTTACTGGATGAGAGTAAGTAGTTCACAAGCATCAGAAAAGAATATGGTCGATGATTATAATTTGATATTTTAATCTATGAAGTGAACCTTACAGTGAACCCTTTTTCAGTTACTCCAGCCTTAGAAGAACCTTTTCCGGGTTGGGTAGACAATCTCGAATAACAGGTAAAATTAAAATAAAACTTCCTAGGTCATTATTTAGACTTGAATTGATTACGAACGTAACAAGTATAATTGGTTACACATTTTCAACTATTTTCGAATTTGGTCAATTTTATTTTTTATTTATAGTTAAATTTCTGGTCTATAGAAATAGAACCCAAAATGGGTTCGGGTTTCAATATTATCTGTTTGATTGAAATAGGAAAGATCTTAAAGATTACCTAGGTCAACTGCCAGTTGTGAAGTTTAGGCAACGTATTTTGGCATGTGAAGTTTTAAATTTAACAAGTGAATGTTAGTTTTTCAAATGAGAATTTGAAGCGCACCGCTGTAAATATTAAGTCTGATGAATGAACGACGAATTTTTGTAATAAATATTTGTATTTTCAAGTAATAACGTTGAGAATAGTTACGTCTTGGGGCGTTGTAATGATTTGTATGATTAAAATGATTTTTAAAATATTCAGGTACTAAGATACGAGCTAGATTTTTCTCTTTTTATAGCATTTGCAAACATATAGCATGTGCAAACGAGCATCCCTGCCACCAGAAAGTAGATTGTCACTGCCGCCCATCGACACCAGCAACCGCGGCGGAGTCACCAGTGCGTTGTCGACCTCTTGGATAAGGGTAGAATATCTGATGGAGAAGGAATAGGTTTAATGGAGGAGAAAGCAAATACTCACCTGTTTTTTTATAATATTTTAAACAGAAGTAATTGTCTTTGATAGAATACTCAATTTAAATAAAAAGATACGGCAAAATCTAATAGACAGACATACCTACTCCATAAATTTTATTTCTAAAATTATAATCTATAATTAAATACTTAATATGCTAAAATCAAAAGACATTTTCGATAATCTGTTGATTTTTAATTGTTATGGTCTACTCTATTCAGGGTAGATTTAACCTTGTTTAAATTAACCCTAGAAGACGCAAGTTTGCACGTTTACTGCTAAAAATGCCCTGACTTATTGTTACTGTTCCCCGAGCATTCCTCTTAGTTTAACAATTTATCATCAGCGTCACTTCCAACGGACTTTGAGAGAGGTGTTCAAAGAAGGAGCGTACATCTATTTAAAATACCGACAAGACTGGTGATTCCGTTGCAAGTATCCACGAGCGGCAGTGACGAAATACTTTGTTGACTCGCATGTTCGTCTGCCCCGAAACTCCTATAAAAATGATGGTACTTCTGACATAACTGAAATGGCACCATTGGTGGCGCTCCCACTAGTTTATACTACTACGAAGGTCTCCTCAGGGAAAGAGTCTATTCATTTCTAAAAGCCATCTAAGGACAAGTGATTTTCAATTGTGCGAGGTTTTAACTAAAATCCATAATTAGACGCCTGGCTGCAACATGATTTAACCAGCACGCAGTCCACCACTGACCTTTGAATCTGTTCTTACTCTACGAATTCTCATATCCAAAGAATTGAATATTGAATGGATATTCGATCGATATCGAACACCTAAGCACGTGTTAATCGTTTATTTATGTTAGTCCGCTAATAGTTATATCGTTATTTCTACATACTTTTATGTCAACTAGGCGCACCCTCAGGAAAATTCAGACAGTCGCATCCACCAGGGCGTAGAAGTGTTAAAAATAACCAACAGATGTGCTCCCAACCTTTTCATGTGCCATACAGTGACGCACTTAAGTGACTTCCTTGGGATTGCTGGTGATCATGAGCGTGGTGATAATCCTCTCCGGTCGTTCGCATACTCGTTTGTCCCTTAATTATTATATACGATAAAAATCAAACATGAAATGCAGACTAAGATAGCAACTACCAGTTGTAACATGAGAAATGACAGGGTTAAATGAACCGGATACCTGCGTACCTACGTTTAGGAAGAATGAGTTATCCAACTTCCTACTGTATAACTGTAATTAGAACTTGCATTCACACTACGTAGTAGTATCAAGTTTCGGTTTGTTTGTTATCAGGTCTAATGATGATGACGTTCAGAGGTGCCTTCCGTACACTTCATAGCAGAGGACAGTGCATAGTCGATTTGATACCAGTCGATATGGTTGTCAACAATTGCATTCTAGCAGCTTGGCGGACTGGGACTGGAAGGTGAGTTTGAATGTAGACAGTGAACTTCCCCTCAAAGCCATATTCCTCACATTTTCTAAATGTCAATTATGTAGTGCGTATTTCACAATAAACGTAATCCGAAAAGTGATCTTTGATCTTAATACTTTAAGTGAATAACTCTTGTTTATATATAAGTTTATATCTCGGAAACATCTTTGACAATTTCTATAAACTTTGATCTGGTAATATTTTGTTTTCAAGTTTATCCATATACACGTCTTCACTGATAAAGGGAAAAAATTAAGAATAGATTTATAGCGTCCTCGCGTAGAATTTTGAGGCAATTGCATTGTTGCTATGCTATCGGAGAGCCGAGGTATGTTAGGCACGACGTAAAGTTCTAGATAACATATGGTATTATGTGACGTTAGGAATGTACGAGCATGCAACAGCTAATACTTGCACACCTATTATTTAGTATGTATCTAAATATTTATTATTGGAAACGAACGAGAGGACAAAGCAAAACACACTTTCTGACTTTTATACATTGTGTGTGTTTATTCTGAACATTAATATGCTTTAGGTTAAATTTGTATATTAGTGAAGAATAGTTAAAATAACGTAATTGTCTATTGCACATTTAATTTAATTTGACCGTATAAAGCCGGATGAGCTTATTGTGTTACAAGGGCCACGAATTATTGATAAATTTTGGAACGCTGGTTTTCTTGCGGTTATGATTCCACATGCGCGAAAGCCGCTTCACAACAAAAACGAGCGTAGTATTCACTTTCCGCGTTTTTAAACGTAGGTGTCGTAAAGTGTGTTTCTGCAAAACAAGTAATGTATTTGAAATGCGAGCATTGATGAGCTATGATGTACTCTGATTTTAATGGTGGTCTATCCGAAGAACAATACGTGCAGCAGTTTCAGCGTTCCAGTTACAGTAAAACACTATCTCGAGCTACTGCTTTTCGATGGTTTAAAGAATCTGGTAATGGACGCAACACTACAAGATAAAGAATATACGCAAAGACCAGTTTCAACAGTCATACCTCTTATGATTTACCATTTTATGACTTGCCTAAACGTCAGTAAAAGTTGGGGGTTCATAAAGATGATCCAAAAAAATTCCATGTTTTTAGAAGTACAGGCTCAGTGAAAGCTATGAAATTGAAAGGACAGAAAACTGTCGCGGTTACCTGGCACACACAACACTGCTTGCCTGTTATTTTCCTGACTCAGAATTAGATGCTTAACGCATCCTCATACCATACTCACTGTAAACTTTTGAAGAAAAATAATTTTCTAGTCTTAGATGCCTTAATCATCGGATCTTGTAATGTGCGAATTTCGGTTCTTTGTTAAATAAAAAATATTGCTTGGTCGCTATTTTACAGAAATTTCCGTTTTACTTTGGCTGTAAGAGACTAATAATAGATCACTCAATTCATAGATGACCTCGTAATTACGGATAAAATCATAGAGAAAATTAAAATTTAAGGCCTCGCAGAAAATTTAAATCGATCAATTTTAATTTTGATTTAGTATTAAGATTAGGTGGGCCCAGGACGCGGTCTCTATCATGCATCCCTGCTTGCCCTAATTGATTTAGTCGCCATTGCTGTCTTATATTTTCTATTAGAATAGAAACATTTATATACACGGTGGACTGGTGTAAAATCAAGACGTTTCAAGATTCAAGAGATGCTTTTTTGACCTACGCTGTCTCCTATCGTTAAGCGCAGGTAGAGGACAACGCGTTGGCGTGAGGCAATACCAAGCGTGTTATAGTTCAAGAGACGCTGAGTTTTGGCTAGACCATACTCTCTAATCGTGTATTTCTTCCTGTAATGAAGCTTTTTATAACAATATACAGTGATTTCTATTTTCAAAATTTCGTCCTTGTTTCCAAAATGATAATAGTGGACAGTACAACCTAAATGTACGTTTCATATTTTAACTATCATCGAACAATTGTAACTTTCATAAAATGAAAGAATAGTATACTAGGAAAACAAATTCTAGGGCTCTGAAACAGAATTAACTGATGAAATGTAATATTAAATGCAATCAATGAAAATCGTGAGCTTTTTTTCATTCACTGTACCTTATCCTCATCTCATTCCAAATAAATATAATTGTACAGTTTTGATGTTTCACATGTACCAGGCATCTTCTGACGCATTCATTTCAATTATTTTTGAACAGAGCAAACCACTGTCCGGTCTGTTACTTCGGGATCTATCAATCCTCTGCGGTGGGCAGACTTATGCAGACTCAGCATCAAGTGGGCCATATTGACCCCGGCGTAAGTAGATGTACACTCGATATAAATGTTACGCAGAATTCTCTTAGTTTGTGTTGCATCGGGATGATGTCACGCGCATTTACTACATTTACGCGCACCATTAAACTACGTGTATTTCATGAAATATACGTAGTTTAATGATAGAATATTAGAACGCATTGGTAGCCAATCTGGCTATGCTTATACGTGTCCAAATAAAGCATATTAATATAAAACATCAAAGTTTTCGTATAGTATATAAGTATTTTGAGAGGGTAACATCCTCGTTGAAGGTACGAATTCCGTTGACCTTAGTTGTTTGTGAATACTTGCATTCGTATTGTCCTTATTAAAATCTCCAAAAGCTATTCTTATTATAATTATACATTTTCAGTGACGATCTTTTTTCAGACTATGTAACATTTAAGTAAAGGATAAACTGATCATACTCAAGTTACTGACAGTTAAGACCTAACGATACTATAGAAGAAGCAAGAAATGAACGATCGAATCATGTGGAAAAACAAGCAAATACTTTTTACTAGAAATAACTGTGCATGTACTAGTGATGGTATACCTCTCTAGAAGTGCCGCTTTATATTTGGTGTAGTTGAACGTTACTAGACAAAGAACTGTCAACAGTGCATTTTGACGTCTGCGTAATGTTTAACTGTAAATATTTATACTTTTTTCTGTGAAGCTTTTGCTTTGTTTTATAATATATCTAAATGAATTGACATTAAGCTTAAAGCATTCGAAGGGGTCTGACTGACTCTATATTTTTGAAAATAAGGCATTAATGGGCCCTGTAAATTAAAAGAAATCTCAAATGTAATGTCCCTGCGAAAACGCTTCTTACGTATTTATGCTATTATTTTATTGAATTCCAGAATGTAAGAAGCTTTGATTCCAATAAAACTGTAACTGAATTTTCAATATGTGATAACACTGTATATAATTTTAGCTACGTCATATTTCATGATTTACTTCAATGATTACACTATGGTATAGGATTTTTCAACATATTGGAAAATGTTTTAATATCTTAAAAACCAGCAAAATTAGTGAAAACTTTTCCGTCATAGCAATAATTCATTTCAGACTAACCTATATCTATCTTTTAATCGCATCTGTTCTCTAAACACTATTTAAAATTAGTAAGAATGTAAACAGATCGTAAACTTAGAACTTTCGAGTGTTATATTGATTTTTTCGCAGGCATTTAGTGTGGTACCGAACATTTCCTGCGTCAGATCCCGTTTGTAAACACCATCTGGGAGACGATCTGCCAGGTTGTGCCGGCATACGTCTACGACCTCATGGGGTCCTCGGAAGAAAGCTATGTAAGCAGCTTTCTTGTCTTGAGCTTTACCAACCAAATGAAAAGAAGGTCTACAGCTAAAGATTTATTTCAGTAGCGACAACATTGAAATCGGTCTGCACAGCACTTACACAAATATTTTTTCAATTTTCGGTCTCGATCTGTATACACGAGTTTCACTTTCACTTGTTTACTGTCTAGTCACAACAGAAAAGTACAAATATAAGTAGAGAATGGTGTTATTACTTATAACATTGTATTTAAATAGGTGAAATTAAAGCGACTGTTTGTTAGACATGTTTACCAGATCTACTCCAATCATTGTTTTTGTCTGTCTATCGGAATAATTTATTTCAAAAATTAAAAGCGATACAAACTAGAATCTCACATAGTTTTTGAAATCCATTTTGCATCGTATCGTTTGTAAGACATTGGTAATTTTAAAGAATATTGCTCTGAGAATACTAACACCATTAAAAATGATCACTAAGAAGTTAAAAAGAAGAATAAATAGCAACTTTCGGTTCGCAAAGGTAAGCTTCAGGATTCGAATGTAAAGGTAAATATATAGAGCAATTTAACGAAATCATTAGTGAAACACGAAACATTGAGAACTTGATTTTGGAAGTTATTGAAATTCGTATGAGAAAATAATGTGAAAATAAATAATTATGGGGCGAATAAGACGACGACCGAGAAAGCTGTTGCTTGGCGGAAATATGAAATATGAAAATAGTTAGTAAGAAGAAGCAAGCAGAGTGCTAAAAGACACTACATAAGATTACGAAGATTTAAACGAAACGTAAGACACAATGAAAAAACCTTTGCATCGATTCTGAAACATTGTCTAAACAATGTCTCAGATTTTACTGATAAAATCAAAAACTTTTCTGACAAACCTTTTGTGAAAAATGATTACAGATGGCAATGGATATTTAACGAATACAAAAACTCATGCAAATGAAAATAGAAAGGATTATTTTAAAAGCGTATTTGCATAAGCGGATACAATTGCAGATGAGCAAGCAATTGCAAATAAATATTTGATAGACGATGAAATCGGAAGAAATAAAAAGTATAAAAAAGGACAAAGCTCTAGAAGTGATAAATCATTGTTACAAATATTGATTAGTTTTAGAAGTAACGGAACAAATTCGACATTGTACCCTTATAAAGGAAAATGTTCGTAGTATGTGTTACTTACAAACTTTATGCAAATTTATAATACGAAAGGTCGTGAATAATGAGACAAAAACAGTATACGGGAAGCGTAAGCAATTTTTCGAAAAGAAATTAGAATTGAAATCTGAACCAAATTTTTCCGTATAACACATACAGAGAATTTTTAATCAAGTACCAAATGCTGATACGAACATATATTGATATCAAAAGTTCTTTATAGATATGGTAAGAGCTGAGGAATAGATGATTCCATTTATTCGTGAAGTAATAGAACGATAAATCTATTGCAATTTCAATATAAAGGTTCCATTACTTTCATTAATTAAGGTGAGACACACTAATGGATGGAATATTCGTAGAGGTGAAAGTGGAACATAAATTTAAATCAAGATCAGAAACAAATCTCTAATTTGTATTTATAGAGTGGTAATTTATCTTTGTTTGCCAGTTATACATATAACAATTTTCAGATTAACCCAACTGAGAAAACACTAAAAATGTTACATTTTTCAGAATGATGAAATTAGTCCATCGAATGAAATTGGCCGCTGTCAACGGCGCATATTTTAGTAACAATGAATGGAAATTTGAAATACGGTCCCTGACATCACTACATAACTTGGTGGAATTGGCCAATGATCGAAATACCTTTCCACACAGACCTGGCTACTTCGATTGGGATAACTATATAAGAGTTTACATGCACGGGATAAGAGAGTTTATACTGAAAGACCTGTACCATACGCTAGGTCTAAACTAAGAAGGTTACTAACAATTTTATACTAAATATTTAGAAATCAACTACATGTAAGTTCAAAATAGGTTATATCATTAATACAAACTCTTAAATAGAGGGTCCTTCATCGGTGTTGTTGCCACAAATCCATGTTTATTAGTTACTTGACCATGAGTCTAAATCTTAAATAACGAAGTGAAATACTCAACCCCTAAGATGAGGTGTTTCATTTAGCACCAGAATATATATTTATATATGAGTAAATAAAATTGATAAAGGGATATAGAAATTTTTAAAATTTAATCTATTTTAATGGTTAGTCATTGAAAACATATTTTCTTACGTAAAATATTCCACTTAATTAACAAATTACTGTTTTTTTACTTGATATTTATTTTGCAGGTTATGTTGGATACATAATCTAATTCGAGTTTCTATAGGATTGGCTGGAATTACGATAATTTTGATTGGAAAACGTCGATTAGCATATCACTTCAAAATACCCTTCAACATCGAAAGAATATCTGGCCAATTTTCATGCTGTAACATCATTTTATAATAAATACAAATATTATGTATTCAGTTTTTATTTAATTATACCAATGTATGTAAATATAAAAATATTCGAATAAATACCCGTGATATCAAAATCTATGAAAAATACTAAGTTCTGTGGTCTTAGAGATTACATAACTGTTTTAAATAGTAATTGACAGAAAATATGGTTCTGGGAGCCAGTAAAATGCACTTTAGGCTACTGTAGACCTTTCCACTAAAGAAAACAAGAAATAAAAGCTTGTGCATACTCATTGTCCAGTGCTGTTTTCTTGATAAGCGCGCGTCTGGTGAGCTCGTTAACACGCTTGTTAACCGCAATTCGGGCATGTGCTCTCACCCAGATTACACGAACAGCCCTGGCAGCGCAACTATTTCGCCTACTTTCATGAGCTAGAGGGAGATAGGTTTTCCGTCTGAAAGGCCACGAGAACTTTAACCGTGGGATCAAATCAGAGTGTCGAGTACTAGGTCTCCGTCTTGTCATTTCGAAAGGACCACTTAGACTTTGCCCTCAATTCGCATTCTGTCGGTGTAAATGTGCGGATCGACTACGGCAAGACGGTCCAATGTCTGGAAGTCCATTTCTTCGACACTCTCGAACCCAATTTGAGCAAGTACACAGGGTGAGGTAGTTTGCCGAAATATACAGGTTTCTCCTCCTGGTCGAGGTAAGATTCTATCAAGTATTTACCGCGCTTTATCTCTGTATGCCCTTGTGTCGAGGAAGCGGCCTCGAGAGGATCGGCGCGGAATGGAGGCAGACCGTATGATGAGCCCGGCATGCTTTGAGCACGACACTGTGCTTGACAGTGTTAACCATCTTCCACATGCCGAGCTTTCTCGTAGCCGGCAAGTGTACGAAGCATACAGCACCATCGACTCTATCACGGATTCTATCATTAAAAATCAAACATTTGTTATCAATACTACTTCTCGTGTAATGTAATAAAATTGTTTTTATAGATTTGCAAAATTGAAGAACACAATGAACAAAATGCTCATTATGACGGTGGAATCTGTTTTCTTTGCAACATCATTTTGTTATATACTGTGTGGGCTTTTCGTATTTAAGCCCAGCAACAGTCTTCATGACAAGACACCGGATAAAACAAATCTTAAATCTAAGTGTAATGTAATTTTATTAAAACTTGATACATTACTTAGACAAAAATAGAAAGTGCACAATATTAAATGTATATAGTTAATGCAAACCCAACTTGAGTTATCTAAGACTTTACTAATATGAACTTGAATTAAATTAAATTACAATAAGGATTTTGACACACATTTAGCGTATGTAAAGAGGGGTGTAGTTTTCTTTTTTTCGTATCGTATATTATCATATTTGACAAGTATCGGTGATTGACGGAAACGAATACGTGTCCAATATGTTTTTCTTTATTTTCATAGACATTTTGCTCTTTAGTACTTGCTTTTAATTTTAAATTTTTCCATGCGCCTAAGATTTTTCTTTCAACTTCTACTGGTTTGTTGTACTCATTTTCCAATGTGATTTCCTAGGGCTTATTCACAAGGCGTATTTTAATGTACCAACGACGCATATGTTACTTACGTTCGCTCACGGCGCTCCAGATGACCAAAAGCAGATCGTCGCATTTGTATCGACTCAAATGCGCGCGAGAAGCGCGTTCGAAATTCAACTGTATTGCGTTTACGCGCATATGAATCGCTTGAAATGCTCACGAGCTTCGTGATGTATTGTCAAAAAGGGTGTGGGTGAGGGCACGGTTCACTTCACCGTGCCACTCCGCCAGTCCACATGCACTTGTATGAAAATCACTGCTGCGCTTGTTTTAGGTAGAGCAGTTGGAACATATCGATACCGATCGCTTTGTTACGGAACTGATGGCAGTTTTCCCTCAAGAAAAACGAGCAAGAAACCTAAGAGTAGTCCTTTCTAGTTCCATCGTGCATAATCAAAATGAGTACTAAGCCGTTAAGAAACAGAAATAGCTCGGTAACAATTCATTGATATTTCTCTTCTAAATATTCGGAAATTGTGTAATACCCATTTTACTAAATAATTGTTTAATAGTACTTTTAAATTTATATACGGTAACTCTTTTATACACACAGGGATCCTATTGAACATGCGTATACATCACCCTCTACATGAATTTGTGATTTTGCATATTCGACTAACACGAAAACACATTTTATATTTAGTTCGGGTACTGAGATTACGGCGATCGCTATTTCTTTTAAACATTTCAAATCCTTTTTTTACATATAAAAATGTTCGTATATAAATTGGGAGGCCAGTTAGTTAAGATTACAATTTCCTTAAACTTTTTCTAATAGACACGAAGCCCGAACTAGTAAGTCGCGGTCCACTTCTACAATACGAAATTTCAATGAATATCTGTGGGATGTCCCCAAAGCGAGATGCCGTACGATATCAGGTTATGAAAAGGCAATAATAAAACAAACCTAGCATTTTTGACGTCTGAAATTTTATACATTTTGTTTTCTTTTCATTTAGAATAGGATATTTGGAGTAAGACATTTATCTACCTTATAAATAGGCTCCAAAATTATATTGCACGAGCTCAACGCCAGCATCGATTGTTGAGCGACCTAGAATAAAACGAACTGTTTTTAGGCTTTGATTTAAATGTACTAACAACTGATTTAAGATCAGTTTTCGAAAATTTTGCTAAGTGATGGTAATATAGATATGGCCCTAAAGTTGGGTTTGATGCACTTCTTTCATTCGTCATATCGGAAACACGCCCTCACCTGGACTCTTATTGAAGATAAACGCCAAGTGCGGCGCAATGCAATATATAATGGAGTTTACAATCATAATGGAAAGACCAAGAAGGTCAGCTATCCTCTTCATATTTAAGGATTTAAATGGTTTCATAACCTCTTTAGAAATCATAGATTGTTTATCTTACAGTGTTATAAATAAACGTCGTTCTGCCGATATATAATATCCCATTATTGTACATTTACATTTTTAAGTACATTTTTAGGCCCTTCTTAGTTGTGAACAGAAACCAATCGTTCGGCTCGAGTATTGCTCACCTGTAGTAATTCGATATCGTTTGGATGATCACCAACCTTTTCTGGCTTGGTTTTAGTTCTGATTTAGCGACGCGGGCGTTTAGTTTACAGTATGCATTGCGAATGCTATAGGATTGGTACTACTGTGTAAGACCGGAAGGAGAACGCGTCATGGAAAGATATAAGCAGTGATCAGAAGAAGGATGGAATGGGCATCATCATGCAACACAAAAATACCTGCCAAAACGACGCAACCAGTCGTAATTGCAGACTTGTTCTTGCGCTTGTTTCACAAACTAATAGGGTTATCATAGTAGAACGCAATACACAATCATTTCTAAATTCTATTAGATCAATATATAAATTTCATTCATTAAATATACATCCTACCTGTTTTATCAATCTTTTCTTGCATCTGAATGACTTTTCCATATATTTTTTCACATATTTAAAACCTTTGCAAACAGCGGAACTATAGAGCCCTCTAACTAAAATGAAGATATTATAAAACATGTCTTGCATACCGACTTTTTGCATGTGAACGTCCAATTTTGGAGATATTTACGTGATGCTGGTCTTTGTCTTTGAGCGGAGCAAAATGCTTGTGTTTACAAATGGCCATCGCCACTGCCAGTTTCTAATGTTCCATCAGTAACTCGTCTATTATTCAATTCAACAGGATTAAATAACAGACGAGTTACTGATGGACCAATAGAATGATCTTGATGATTTACAATCCTTTTAGAATTGTAAGATCATCCTTATAAACCAAAATCCACGCAGTGGGCTTGTTATTTACCTTGGTCGTTTGTTTTGGCGCCGTCCTCAAATAAAAATTCACGATTAGGGTCCACTAAATAAAGAAAATTTTAACTTGCCAACCGCAACATCTTGGGTACCAATAACACCTACAAACATTTCATTCGCAAACTTACACCCGAGCTGGTATATTTTTCTTGAGCTTACGTATCTGTGTTTTGTAGCTTAAAACTTCATTTTGAAGCTCGAAACTGATAGTGCACTCCGGCGATGCGCGTATGCGCCCTCCTTCAAAGGTCTGTGTGATTGCGGCGTATGAGCACGAAAGCAACACGGTCGTCGGGTGGCCAGCTTATTCATTACGATGACCACTACGTCATATAAATTCGGTGGATAGACTTACCCACGACAAGATGACGATAAAATACCTTGCATCTGAGTAGTAGTGCACCGATCAAACTGAAAGTTACTTGACACGTATTTCATATTCGTGTGCTTATTCTGGTTATGCACTTTTCTTAAAACTTTGTACAAGTGCATCGCAATACTCCGATGTCAACTTGCGCGATCTCGCGTGCTTAGTTCCCGCTCCCGTCTAGCTGCATTACACGTGCTCCTATACAACACCATTGCCCAGCAAGCACAATTTTGTCTTACTCCTAAGACTACTTTTTATTACTCTTACAATATACTTCTAGACGTTTATGAATGTGGAATTAGGAACACTTTGTAAGTGAATTTTCTATTATAATTGTTGTATCTCGGTTTGATTGTTTTTAGGGTTTCGAGCCAAAATGTCAAAAAACGGAACGTCTGTCGTTATGTTTGTCCATCTCTATATCACAGGCATTTTACTCAAAACTACAAGACGTATATTGATGAAATTCGGATTATATGTGTCTAATTAAAACCACTACTTAATTTAGTAGTAATATAACAAAATATTTCTAGAGAGTGCTCCATACATATAACAGAAGCTGAAAAATTTTTTTTCAGCATATAACAACGTTTATCACATATTTCGACGGTTAGTTTAAGAAAAAATAGGTTAAAGAACAATTTTTTTATTAATTGAATATTTTCGGAAATAATCGCTCCGAAACTAGCAGAAATTGTGTCCCACCTTCTATTTTTTAAAACGAAATTTCAAAAAATGTGAAAAGAATTGCAAAGATAATGCTTAATATATACTTTCAACGAAAATTATTGTGAATATCATCGGATATACAGGTTTCGAGTCAGTTTCGAATGACTTCTCAACAAAAGACATAAGTGCCATGAAGATACGCTCTTTGCTGGTGCACTTTAATTTGCACTACTTTCAGGTAATAGTCGACGTTACCTCTTGTATCTCTAGTCATAGGCGATTAAAAGCCTATACCTATGCTGTGCGGGAAACATGGAAAAAAGTAGTTTTTCATCTATAGTGCATCCTTTGTAGTAATAGCTTCGAGACTCAACAGTGAGCATGGTCCCGTGTTCTCTTGGCCGTTTTTTAATACTACAGTTACATTACTGATGCCATTGAAACAAAATTAAAATTGTCACAATGGCATACCATAAGATCTATAACCCTTTAGGTAGTCTTACTATTGCAGTTGGAAGTGTAATTCCTTTTGTATTCCTCTTCCTGATTTCATTATAAGATTATCACTATAATTAGCAGAAAAAATTAAACTAAAATACGCGTGCAGATTATGGCCATTAGTAACAATTAATATAGATACTGTAAGTTTTAGTATTTAGTATCTTGTTAATACATTGGTAAATAAATTACAAAATGGATTTGCTAGAAAATTTTGTAATATAAATAACAATATTTTCTGGGGCCCTTATAGAATGTGTTTAGAATATAAACAATGTGTTTATATTAAACGTAATTCATTATAGCCAATTGTGAGATTGGCATTGGCTTTTAAGCATATAATACATATAATATAAACATATAACAAAAACAAAGTACCCTTGCTTTTAGTTCGATGCTAAATTTCATCTAAAAGCAAACACAGTAGCTCTAGTCCAAGATACATTACGTCGTAATCGTTCCATCCAACAAACGTTAACGTTTAGACCAAATACTAAACTTTGATAAAGGTAAAATGTTAAAGAACTTAAATATTACGTGCTTAAAGGGTCTTACAAAAAGTACATTTTACAGAAATTAAGGCTGTCGACGTTCGATTCATTGTTGTTTTCATCACTCTGTACTCTGTAATGAATTCCATAATAACTTTTCTGTTCAAGATCCTCAGGACAAGTACTGCATTTTGTTTGTACTGAAGTATCTGACAATGTTCTAGTACCGACGGTTTTTGATTTTACGTTTAAAGACTCCGGATGTTTCTCTAAACCAGAGTATATTTTATTTGATTTCCTGCGATATGCTGCATTTGTTATGTATTTAAGTCCATTTTTAATAATTTACCTTAAGTCAAAACAAATTATATAATCTCATCGATATACGTAATGAAGAATGCCCCAAGTCTTGTGAGATGAAATGATCTCATACAAGTCCTTAAACATGCCTTTGCTCTTTCATATAACATAGACAAGACAAATTACAATCTTTACTCATTGGGCTTACAGCAGTTTAAAGAAAAGTTTGTGAAAGCACCATAACAAAACATGAGTGCAGGGTCTACTAAGAACGGACGGCCTTATAAGATGCTTTATTGTGTATAAATAAAAAACAAAGAGCAATTAGTTTTATAAAGTGCTATTGTATGAGCTTTATTCTAATAAATACTTTATTACAAATTCGTATATACGGTTATAAGGGTTCATAATAATCTTAAATGGTCCTTTAGCGCAAAGACTACGTAAGCTTAACATAATTTTAACTAAATAAATTTAGGAAAAATCAATATTCATAAATATTTCTATGCGATTTGACTCAATAACAAAATGAGTAGGTTCACAAGATCACGACCCTATAATAGAATTAAAATGTATATGTATATTTTCGCCACCGCTTTAGCAAGCATCGGGTGCGCGATATCTTTTCGTAATAAAGCTACGCCACATCGATTGATTTCGAAACAGACAAAAGTCTTATCTCAGCCATTTTGGAACTTACTCGAATGGGGTTTCCACAGTTGTTTTCATCTTCTTGTACGGCATTATTATAAAAAAATTGGTTATCCGTAAAGTCGTTTATGAGCGATAATTTTAGGTGATAACGTCATGAAAAAACATTGATGAAAAATTGCATACTTTATATGATTGAATTGAATTGTTATCACTTGCCGCAATTGTTAAATAAACAATGGAAACAACATTAACTTTTCACTTCACTTTGTAAACAGTTGGCAAAACAGTTCACGTGTAGGTCGTGTGCGGCCTGTTACCGATACAAATCTTAGACTGAACTATTTGTATTTGATCTGCTATTCAAAGAACGCAATGTTTCACGCACAATGCTCAAAACAGGAAAAAATTAAAGCAACTAGGTGGTAGTGAGGTTATAATTACGAAATATCATGTTATGTCAACTTTTCATTCTAATACTATTTTGCAATTAAGCAGAAAGAAAGTGGTAAATGAAACATAAAACTTAATAAAACCTCCAATCCTTAACAATTTTGCCATAGATTAACAAATAATAAATTGTACTTATTTAATTAAACCATGTATATATTTTTTTCGTGTTATAACAATCACAAACCTCACAACATAAATGGGTCATAAAAATAATTATTAATTTAGTCATTTTTTAAACAAAATTGTTACTATATCGTTTAAAATATCGCTTAAAATACTTATTACAATACTTAATGTTAATTTTTTTCAACTAAAATATTTTTCACGGTTTCACAATGTCAAACTTAAATAAAAAATGTTTTGTTTAGATATTGCAACGTTAGTGCCTAAACCACTAAGATCGTTGACTTTTAGTTGGAGATAGGTAGGTAATAATTTAACATATGCTAATGGTATATTCGGTGACGGCAATGCCTGAATCCATACATCTCTAATTTCTATAGTATTTTCTTTGATGTACTGGCTATTGGTTTTACTCTGGTAAAATCTATTCATTAATGATCATATTGAATATAGAAAACAGGTGGCAAGTCTTTACAAATTTTATACATACTTCAGTTTAGGTATCAAAGTATTTTACTATACATCTGCTCTCAGGTACCCTAATTTAACATATTTTGACTTTGAAATCGTAAATTTTGCTTGAATCAATCCCTTCGCACTACATGTTTTCCTTTGTGTTGGCGCATGTAATCGCCGTCATAATATGTAATAAATGCTGTTAGGTACATACCACTATAAAGTTTATAACCTGATTGTTTTGCTTCTCTATCAGGCACGCCTGGAGTCGCCTCCTTTGAGCGCCTGCCTGCAGAAGTTTGCTCTGTAGTTATTTTAACAGTTTTATAGCACGGACGTACAGTACATTAACCAACGTCACGGGCGGGGTTAAGCAGACCCGCGCTGTTTTAACGGTATTTTTGAAATTGACAAGTGACGATCGCGCGCTTTCGGGTAATCTCAGTGCGACGCGAGGCGTTTCGGCGGGTGGACGTTTGTCGCTCTTCTGCTAAGGTAAGTTGCATTTTGCTTACGTGGGGCCTACAGACCCACCCGTGATTTAACGTAGTAACTTTTCAATTTGGTTATATTTTTGTTTCCTTTTCAGAATTGGTGTTGTATAGATGGAAAAATGAGTCGCCGATTAACCGAAAATCAAATTGCCCAAATTATACACGATTTTAGTGACTCTGAAAGCGAAGGGATAGAAGACACGGCTCAAGAGAACATTTTGGAAGAGGTAGGTGATATAAGTGACTGTGAATCAATACATAGCGAACATAATTCAGTCTGAAATAGAGGAAAGCGATGATTCTTCCGATACTGAATCCGCAGAGGATACAAGCAGCAACAGTTTTACGGTAAAACCGGTTCAAATGGAGCAAAACTCCACCACATCCATCTCGTACTCGACAGCACAACATCATCGAAGAGCGCACAGGTTTGAAAGGGCCTGCTCTTTCTAGAATGAGATGTCACCAGTAGAAACTTGGGAACTATTGTCTTCGACGACATTATCCAACTTATTATATTTGCCAAAGACTGGAAAATAATCCTAACTTGACCAAAGATATAAGAGCAATAATGAGCAAGTTGATCGACAAAGAGCAGTCTTTGCCTAGTTCAGATGAAGCTGGTCCTAGTGCCCCAAAATGAAGCGAAGATGTTATTATTGTCCAAGATCTAAGGATAAAAAGTTCTATTGTTTGCAAGTCTTGCCAGAAAACGATTTGCAAAAGCTCATTCAACAACAATTGCTTATTGCTTACCATCAATTTTTATGTTAGTTTAGGATGGTACATTTCACCCTATTGTCATTTTTTTATCTTTAGTGCTTATTGTTATTTTTTCTTATAATTTCTTGTTTTGATTCATACTTTATTAGAAAAATAGTAAGTTAGTCAGAGTTGACTCTTTTGTTCAATTTTATTACATTAAAAATATGTCTTAAAAATTCTATGTACGAGATTGTTAATTTGATAAAATGTTCCTAAGTATCTAAAGACTGATAATTTTAAGATTAATAAATACTTTTTATAAATATTATAATGTCTTTTCTTCAAATATAAAACAGCTTTTAAAAATATTGAACAATTCTGAATATATATGTAAATTTATATTGGGGATACTTCTGGACCCCACTTGCGTGAATGTTACCCAAAACAATGCGTGTAAATAAAGGTTAAAATGTGATTGTAAATCGGATTTGACCCTTGCAGCAATCATGTAAAATCTTAGGTCTTTTATAGCACTAGACTCAGTTTCAAATTTCCGCTAATTATAATTTAATAATTTTCAAAAATTAGGAAAATGTTTTCATGAAATAAAACAAAGCACTAGAATTACATTAAATCGTTTTTTCTATGTATTTACCTCCATACATAGGAATAATCCCTCATTGCCTATGTCGTAAGATAATTTTTGATTACCGTTTCATCACTTCAATATTTGTAGTGATAATACTTTTATGTAATTGTCATCATTGTAATCAAATCTCACAGTATCATTGTTATCCAAGAAAACTGTTTCGAATTTAAAAATTATATATAAATAGCAGATAGTAGAAAAAGTCTAAACCAGATGAGTAAATGAAAGGTGACATGCTACAAGATGAAGCCTTGTAGCATGCTAAAGTCTAAAAACTAAGTTTACTACGTCTCCATACACGTCAGCAATCACTTTAAACAAAACGTGTTCTCTCTCAGTGTTCTAAGTTGTACCTTATCTATGAATTATGAAAAGTACTAATTCAAGATGAGTTATTAATTGAAGCGTTTCACTTCCATCGCGTACACGGAACACCATATACGTGATGATATATCACATGATGTGATATACATCGTGGTAATTTGTTTGGTAATCAAAAGGACACAACAAGGACACGATCGGTCTGTATAACAACAATATATTTATAAATGTGACTTTGACGGGCCGCAAACACGAGTAACTACAGATGAATGGACATAGAAATCCTGACAAACAGTGCTGCAGATGTAGAAGAGAGAGATAACTATTGTGACTAGCGATATTACATAAATATTGCATTACTGACTTGTTAAGGCAACCAGCAGTTGTAAGAACTCGCGATGATTGTAATAAGTTACAGAGTGTCTCTCTAAATTTGATGAGTTTCTGGCCAGAAGCCATCTGTCTTTACGCAGAGACATTTCGACCAAGAGAAGCCTGTTTTGAGATAAGTCAATAGG
This sequence comes from Eumeta japonica, assembly GCA_005406025.1. Lineage (NCBI taxonomy): Eukaryota > Metazoa > Arthropoda > Insecta > Lepidoptera > Psychidae > Eumeta > Eumeta japonica. The sequence goes on from BGZK01002757.1 coordinate 23,233, forward strand.
GATTTTTATGTTCGTAATGCTTTCTCCGTAAACTATCACAATACCTGGATCCCGAGAATAATCCTCAACCAAATTGAAAAACAGTAAAAAATGTTAATAACACTCGAACGAAAGAACTTAATTTTATGTTCACGGCGACAGATATTTCCTAACCGACTACAATTCGAGGATATAAATCCTATTACTGCATTACAATATTTCAAAGCATGCGGAATGTTATCATTAATGGTACTTGCACAAAAAAATGTGCTTGTTCTAAATTTTATAGATATAATACGCTTAGACCAAATAACTAACTATTTCGTTTGTAAATCGATTATAATTAAACAAACAGTAAGTATTACTAGACGCTAGTCACAATGCATCAGTAAAACCGCATTCAAATTTCTTTAATCGTTTCTGAGATTAGCGCGTTTAAGCATAGACAGACAGCCAGACAACAAAATTCTAAGAATATTCTTTTGGCCCCGTAACATAAGTACATCGTCCATAAATAGGATCATTGAAAATTTTGCAATGTTTACGGTTTTGTTTATGCTCGTCTACTATTTTATTTCATAGATTGACATTAGGCATTGGGAAAGTGCATGCGCTCATCCCATCTTGCTTCATGGACGAGGCAGACGAGCTTGCATTTGCAAGGGAAGCTCAAGAGATCCTCAAATAAAGTTAACACTTTTATCATGTACATTAACGGTTCAGTGCTATGTCCAAGAACCCTAGTCGCTGTTGACGTCGGAATTTTTATATATATAAGAATAGATCTTGAGCATTTGCTTCATCCTCGCTTACGAGCTAAACAACTACATTGAGTAAGTGTTTTCTTTACTGTTTCTTTAGTCGCGACATTCGGGTAGACGTTAAGAAAAATCTGATAAAATCCGTTTTAATAGTTCGTTTAGAGGTTGTTCATTACTTAAAAGAAATGAGAAATACGGTTGGTCCTAGAGCGTCCCTAAAACTTCTGTTGTTATATTTATAGACGTGTTTTGTTGCACATTGCATTCAAAAATATAATTTTAACAGTGAACAAATTTACACAGCAGATGACGGTGATGGCATACTAATAAATAAATTATTAAATAGACGGAATCTTTAATGAAATAATAATAAACAATAGTGATTATTCAAAATAAGAACAAAGTTAAAAATCGAAAATGTTGTCATCAAAGTTAGCAAAAAGTACATGTGGTTTATTTCGACAAAGTGCATTTTTATTTAGTAATATTGTTAGAAATCTTATTTTAAAATTCCTCATCACGAACTTTTTGTTTCAAAATTTTTATTTGAATTAAATTTTGTTTCGTATATAATTTCACACAATTTTCTAGAAGGATAGGCAATAACTACAGATTCCCACATGGAATTTTTGATTTTTGCATATCTTTTTTTCTTCATCGATATTCATCAATTTTTCATGCAAGCTCATCGGTTTCGAGCTCAAAAATTCTTAAGACGATTGACTCTACAGGCAAACCTGAAACTTCTTGCTATTTTTGAGCTCTTCGAGCTAAAAATATAAGTTTTCAATTCCAATTGCCATTTTTAATTTTCATTACGATATCTTTTGAAAGCGTTATGGAGATTGATCTGCTTGGAATTCATCGCAGTTTTAAGCAGGAAAAGATGTCTGAATACCAAACATTACTCCACCAAGAATTTCAAGTTATTTTCAAATAAAATAAAATTAAACACTTAAAAAACCATATTAAAGCCCATAAATTGACCCTCATTAATGATACTTTTGTGACCTTCAGTTCAACATAGTAGTAGGTAATATTTTGATACGTCGATCGTCTCCCTCGAGGGGTCCACTAAGACTAATGGGACTTAACTCAACAATCAGTCTGTTTGTATCATCATTAGAAGTAAATATACATGATATTTTACGTGATTTCAGCATTCGTAAAGTAGATTTATAGGAATGAAAATGAAATTGTAAGGTTGTTTATCAACTCGAGTAAAATGCAGCTCAACTACTGATTATTCAAGAATTACGCAGATCAGCATGTTTACAGAAGAATACCTCATTTTAAATCAGGCAAGATTTTGCAGTCAAATACATTAAGCTTATTATCACCATTTCTTGATGCGAATGACGTCATAGCGTCGGTGGAACACGATGATTCTCCATATAGTTATGACGTAAAACATGGGATCTTGTTTTGCAGTGGCATCCTTAGCTAAAATAATTTTGAAATAGTGCAACATAATAAATTATTATATGCCGATCCCCAACTCCTTTAAGTCCAGTGTTGAGCTTATTCAGCAGATTTTCAATGCCGGGTGTCTTATGTGACACCGACGCAATCAATGTCTTTGTGGTTTAGCCAAGGCTTTTGATTGCGTTTATCAGGTAACTAATCATATAGGGTTATTTAATGCGATGACTTGGACTTCTGGAGTATTATCTAGGGTAGAATTCAATCAGTTAATGCTAATAGTGAGAGGTTGTAGGGATCTACAGTCAATATGGGTGTGCCATGGGGTTCAGTTTTTGGACCGTTACTTTTACTACTTTACATTAATGATCTACCACATCTTATAAAAGATGGACATGGAGTTGTATTTTTGCAAATGATAATTCTTTAGAAGATTAATAGACAACAACCAGTTTTTGACGAAGTAAACATTACAATTTCTGAAAGAAATGATTGGCTTAGTAATAATATTTTTTTTCTCAATGAGAGGAAAACAAAACTTGTTAAATTTTCCTTCACTAGAGCTGAACTGATTGACGCAAATGTATTGGTCAAGAACGAGATATTGGATATTGTGGATTTATTTCTTGTTCTCACTTTAAATGCCAAATCGCGTTGGAATTTTCATATTACCAATTGACGAAAAGTCTCACTTATGCTGAAAGCACCGAGAGACTAGTTTTTGTCATAGTGTCACGATTTGAAATGGATTTTGTTATGAGGTAAGGTAGCCGATATAAATACAATTTTTCAGACTGGGAAAGAAAGTATTTTTGCTGTTTGTTATGTGTGACCGATGGCATCTCTCAAAGAAAAATTTAAGGAAATTAATATTTTAACTTTAGCATCACAATACATATTTGAAAACCTGGTATATATCAAGAGAAATATAAAATCGTCCCAAAAATGTGCACTCCCAAAACGTTCCAAATATGAACACTAAACATAATAACAATCTTGCTGCTCATAAAACCATCTAAGCAAAGTTAGTAAATTTATCCATTTTATTAATTTGAACCCTTCGTTAAACATAAGTTATATGGAAAGAGCTATTATACCGTGTCTATAATAGCCCTTGGCATTGAAGTGCAGGGCTATCAAGTTGCTTTGTGCTATTTCTAAGTTTTGTACTAAGTTATTAATTACTCAATATATTGTAGCGATGAGTAAAATGGAGTAAACCTTGAGTTTCTCTTCCAATCTTCTGGTTGAATTAGCATTTGGAATAGATGGTAATTTTAATGTTGAAAATAATCGTTTATGACACATTTCAAGTTTGATTTTAATACCTACAGTAAAGCTGTTTTATTTGATTTCATTTTATTAGAATTAGGTTCAAAATTAGGTACGGGCAAAATTCGTTGCTAAATTTAATCAGTAATTTACACGACGAAGAGGGGCGGTAAATGGTTAGTATTACCAATCGCGGATCTACGATTTTTCGAACCAGGGCAGTAACTTAATAATGGCGCCTCCTCTCTCCAGCATTTGAGATACATTGTTAAAAGCAAATTGGCATTTTTATGATCAGGACAATAAGAAACTATTAATCAATTTGTACTGTCATTATCTATTTGTTAATAACTTTCACTTGTATGACATAAGATTTTAAAATATATTCATAATGTGTGTCTCTCTTGCTTTTGATTTTGAGTTTTAGACTTTCAAAGTTATTATGTGAAGTTTGAATCTTACATAACTATCATTTTCATAAGATACTTTTTAATAAAAAACATTTTTTAAAAAACTTTGAAAATATTTTTGGAAAGAAAAATAATTAAAAATATTGTTTATACAATTTTCAACGTTATTTATTTATAAAATTAATGAATTTATTGAATTAATATTCCTGCCATTATATGTGACCAATAATTTACTGCGTCACAGTTGCTCTCATCACATTTCGGAATTTTGAATTTAAAACCATCTGAGCGTTTGAAAACCAAATATATAATTAATAAAACGACGTGCACAGGTGACGGTGAGCTATGTTAGGCAAATTTTTTCAACTGAGGCTGAGTATCACATAAAAATATAAACACACAATCAGCAGGGTACCTGAAAGCTTTGACGAAATGCTGAACAACAACAACAGATCCACGCCCAATGCACGTAAAGATGTTGACGAGTACGAGACGAACCTGGAGCCCCGGAGATGTGACCAGCGTCGCGTCGTTCTACGACAATGCGGTCGTCATGGTGACGGGCGGAACTGGTTTCCTGGGTAAGACCCTGCTGGAAAAACTACTGAGGAGCTGCCCCGGTATCAAGAAGATAAAAGTGTTAATGAGACCGAAGAGCAATATGACCGTTGAACAGAGATTCAAGGAGTTACTCAAGCATCAGGTAATAAATACTTTTTCGTACTTAACGGCGCAGGCACTATGTCGTAAACGCTGAAACTTTAAATGAGGCGCTATTTCAAAATGTTTTGTTTGTCTGTATTCTTTCACGTGTTGGCGGCTGTTGTTGTCAGATTGTGTAGAGAGCACTGAAAATTTCTGGAATGAATGCGAAAATTACTATGAATGGTCAAATATTAATTTATTGTTACTCAAAATATTCTCCTTTAGCATGAATGCACTTTTATATGTATAAACCAATTTTTAAACATTTGTGTCACTCCACCCTCGGAAACATGTTTTCATACTCTTTGACGGCCCCTTCTGGTGATAAAATTGTTGACCGCGTATTTGGTTAATTTTGCGAACAAAAGTCACAGGTTATATGAAACTATATGCAGGATTGCTAATAAATTACATGTTTCCCTCTTTTAAAATTTACTTGTCTGTTTGGCCGTGTGAACTAGAATTGTCGTAGTGCAAGATAATACGATATTTACGGTTATTTTTAGGAATTTGTCAATAACTTCCGGCAAACAAATGGTCGTGTAACAATCATTATTCGCGGTACAACAATTTTCCAACGTTACCATAGCCATGTGTCCAGTTTTATTAAAAAAAAGCAATCATCCGCTTAGAGGCACTTTGCTCATGCGCCACTTTGGTTGGATAGACCCATATGGTCGATTGCTCTTTTGTTTTGGGGTCCTTTTTCTCCTTGAATCTGGTAAGTATGGTATTGCATCAAGTAACGCGGTCTGTTTTGAGCCTCAGTCAAATTGTGTATGTTTTAGGATATATTGTATTTGACTAATCATATGCCTAAGGATGTTCGTATCTCATAGTACTTACATCACTTTTCTGTAAGTGAACACTACTTACATCATTGCTGAATAGTTGTTTAATATATGTATATTAATACGGTATTGATATATTACTATGGTTTGAAATATTTGCAATGTGTATACGATGGTGGAGAAAAATTTTTTATGCAGGTGTTCGATCATGTTTCGCACCAAGTGGCCGGAGCGGTTGAGCAAATTGTCGCCGGTGTCTGGAGACGTGTCAGTCCCTAATTTGGGGGTCCACAAGCTTAGAAGACGTTACCGTGTTCTTCCATTCGGCGGCGAGCGTTCGCTTCACGGAGCCCTTGTATACCGATAGACATGAATATCAAGGGTACTGCCAGAGTCCTGAAATTAGCCAAAACTATGCCCAAATTGAAGGTTAGTTAATTGATCATACTTAAAATTATCATCTGTACTATGTCAACTGTGTGAATTTAATGAAATAATGCGTTTTTTCCTTTGATATAATCTATATAAACAGACAAAGACAAGAGTCCATTAGTTCAGTTTTATATAGTAGTTCAATAGTTCATATTCCTATAGTTTGCTTTATCTCTTCAGTAGTAGTTAATAGTTCATATTTCTGTAATTCATTTTTTCTTCCAAATTCTTTTATTTGGTATCTATTGATGAGTTGTTCTTATAAATAAATAAGATCTAGAAATAGTTTCTTCCCCTAACTTTGACGTAGAATCGGGTGTTTTTAGAAGTATCTATTCGTCATAAATTATGCTCTTTCGTATTTTGTACAATACTCAATAGTGTTCTTCCATTTAGGATTAATTATATCTGGTACATATTATCTACACTAGCTGCTAACGTCAACAAATGAAATTATCGAATCGTGGTCAAACTTAGACCACTAATACATATACATATTTGCTTAGTTTGTATTTCCATTCTCGTAGAAATCGAAAACGTTCCAGCGATACCATTTATCTCGGTCACGGGTCTTTTCGCAAATATCCTTCTATTTATAGAACAACTTGGAAAAAGACTACATTATCGTAGTAGTTTCTGAAATATAGCCAAACACACTTTATGACATGACATCCCTAATAAAAGCTACGAACCAATTTGTGTATCGTGTATTAGTTACTTGCTCTGAAGGTACGTATTTAATGACTATCATTTCTTTGGTAAAGAGATTTTAAAACAATGAGAGTTAAGGCTTTCGTGAAAGACTCATGATCCTATGTATTCTGTATACTGGCGTTTATATAATTTTTTAACAAATTTCACAGAATCGAATTTGCAGGTTTCGTCCACATATCTACGGCGTACAGCAACGCGCCCGGTCTCATATAGAAGAAGTGGTCTATCCGCCGCCGTACGACCCCGACAGCATAGTGAAGTGCGGGCAAATGCTACCTCGAGACGGTCAACTTGATAGCGAGAGGATCCAGGTTTGCCTGTTCTTTTAGACATCCTATCTAAATAGACAACTTGAAAGTTGGGAACATTTGAGGCTGGGAAAGTGTACAGCTTCAAAGTTTCTTCTCACATTACAAAAACTAGAAAGTAATGATGTGTAAAATATACAAACAAATAAAAGATAATTTGTAAAAAAAAAATTAAGTGCAAAGAACGAGTATCACACTGATGTAATAGTATTAATGACGATTTCATATGAAATTTCTCATTCTGCTCTGGACCTTCCTGGCACTACGTTGTATACAATAATATCGATTCAAGTAGCACTGAACGTCGTGCGTACAGTGTCGGATATCCGAACTAGATAAGTGAACAACTGTGAACGACGCGGCATAGTCACGCATAAAAATGGAGCTATGTCTAACAAAGATGTCAAACAGATGAAGGAGAGTAAATAAAAGAGCAACGAGGAGCGAAGAAATTGTATAAGCGGAAACGCATGATAAAATAAATGCTTCTTAAAACTTAAACAAAGGGATAAAGAATGTCTGTTTCCAGTCAGTGTTATTTAAGTAGTGTCGATAGTAGTACTCAAGTGTCACTGGTTTAAGTTTAAATAGATTTTGTTCGAGCGTGACTTGAATGGAATAAACTTGACAAGTTTAAATATAAAATCTTAAATGGTATCTCCCAGTTATAAGCATTCTAGATACATCCGATAGCCTCGTATGATAGTAGAGCTCAGACACAAGTTCTCAATTTGTTGAACTTCTCTTACTTAATTCTTCTTAAATTATTTCAAAGAAGAAGTTTCCATATTCGTCCTGTATTTGTACACGTATTTTGAAAAGTAATGAACCAATCTTTATCAGGTTTTAATTAACCTAATGGACATACGACTATTTAATTATAAATAATAACTTATTTTCTCTATAACAACGGACTATGTTGCTTCTTATATCGAATTAATTTATTTACTTCCTAATAAACTATAGAATGTATATTACCAATTGCGAATCCTTGTGTTATCAGCACCAAAAATAATGTTGCGACCATTCCATTGAAGTCATCACTAGTGACTAGTGTTATAATGGAAATGGCATTTTACATTTCAGGGCGATCATCCAAATACGTACACGCTGACGAAGGCTTTAGCGGAATCTATAGTCGTGCGACAGAAAGACTTACCCGTGTGCATCGTGAGGCCCTCTATAGGTAAGTTTTAATGCATGTTGGATTTCTACTATCGATCTGTCCTCACCATGTGGTCTCATGTTAGAGCTATTCAACCTTGAGGGAAGGGCTGGATGCCTTGTAAAATGAACTTGTGCCTGTGCATTCTGATCAAATTCAAATTAATTTTTGTCTACGATTACTTCCGTCATTTCATCATATAAATTTGAGAGAGAGAAAACAATAAGTTCCGTCGTATTTTCTTACCTGTATGTTCTTGATAGCGATTTCGGGTCAGATCTCTTTGTACGTCGGTTTCGTTTTCAATTCCAATCCCGGTCATACTATCGATATCAACAAAATATTTCCTATGTCTGCGAAAGTTATTGGTTGGGGATGGTTTCTTATTTTTTTACAATCTTACTTAACATTGTGAAAATGTGGAAAAAATACAGCAAATCTTAGATGACATTTCATGGTTTAATTTTAACGAAGAAATGTATTTCGTTAAATATAAAGAATGAGTCAAATGTCGAGCAATTCATCTATTAATTTTCATTCTAGTCGGTAAATAGGCTTAATAATAAAATCTACTTATCTGACTCGTAAATGATTGAGGTATATATTTCAAGATTTGTGTTTGGGATATATGTTACTTGACCATTGCTATTTACGGGCTAGAGCTCTATTCTGGCTTATTTAATTATCGGTTGTAGCCAATGTGTAAGAGTTCCTTCATAATAATTAAATTAATTTTCTATATAATTTTTGAAGGATTTATGCGATGTATATATGAATTATCGACCATAAAAACATTGCAAGATAAAAATAAGTGCTGCAACATTTACGCGGTGGGACTCCATCCTTAATTCATCAATACCAATAGGCCTATCGACCAATAACCATACCAATCTGTTATTTATAACAATAGATCCATTAGAATTAAATGACTTAAAACAACATTTACATAAGAAGTTAAAGAGTTGAGAGATAAAGGTTAGTGTGTTATTTATGCCCATTAATATGAAATAAATGCCACGAATAAAGTCATATGTTTTACAAAATTTAATTAATGACTTTCATTTTATAAAGAAATATTTTGGTAATAATGGTAACATTATTATATTTTGTCAAAATTTAACAGTGACACCTTAAAGTTTTCGTTAATGTTTATAGTATTTGTTTCCTGTATTGCTATTTTTTTCATATTATTCCACACACGTTGAGTTCATTGAAATCGTGGTACATGAAATCACCATCCACAAACAATTAAAATTTATCACTTTATGGTCTATATGCCAGTGTCGATTTGTCTCTCGGTTTATCTATGTCTTTATATCCTCATGCATCTAGTTATGTTCATTTGTGTTTTTATGTGCCTATCTGTCTGCCTCGTGGATAAATATTATAGATTCCTTATTTTTTGCCATTCAAACGTTATCTTGTTGCTATTTGCGTCGCTGCACAATGTGTCCTCATTTTTATAGGTTTCTATATACAAAACATTTTCAGTGTTATAAAAAACACTTTATTTATTTTACCTATTCCCAATAAAATATTTACTTAAATAAAAAGTTATATGTTTACATAATCTCTTAATATAGCTCAGATTTGGAAAATGACAGCATAAAAAAAATCCGGATACATCATTAACAGAAATCAATGTAGGTAGCAGAATAAAATGAACTCAAGCTTATGAATATTGTTAATTTAAAGATGAAAATTTATCGTTTCTAAGATTTTGTTATTTTAACGCCACCATGTGGTAAACCTATACTGTGGTCAACTTTACTGCAGCCCAAAAAACGGGAAAACTCGACAGGTGACAAGCCACGTTCTCATAATACGGACATAAAGCACCAGCTTCCGTTGCTGCGTTACTCAATGAACCACTTCCTACCTTCATCAGTCCCTCCTCCCTCCATCAACCTGCTACACTTCATCAATATTCTAATGATTTCCAAGGTGCTGGTAATGCACTGGTGACTCCTTTGGGGTTGGCTGGGGCGATCACCTGTTCTCTGGTGACTCCTGAGCTCATTTGCTTCTTAGAAATGTTATAGAAAGACTTTGGAAATCTCTAATAATTAATAGAATACTTTGAATTGAATAGTTATTAATAAGTGTACGGATTCTTCAGGCAAACTGAACAGCTTAATTTTAAATTAAAAGGAAGTAGTTGGAAAATTGGAATATAAAATTTTGATATTACTATCAATGAAATGTGAACGTTATTTTATGAATTTGAACTCTAAATTAAATATACGTCCACTATAAGGTTCTATTTTAGACCAAAATTGTAGATCAGCTACAAAGAACGGGCACACTTTATAACTCACGCCAAATCGATACACTTCATCGATCCATTTATGATTTTTATTAGTTCCATGGGTAAGGAGGCACTTGCCCGTGAGAGACCACGCGATCGGTGGTTTATTTCAAGTTGTTTTTTTTTTATAAACTCGTTACCACGGCTATACTTTATTTGGCAAATCATGCCGTGAAAATCAGATTAAAGAAATGTGCTGGTCTAGTTGATACGAGCGGGTTTAAGTTGAATTAAGACCAGTAGTCTTGTGTTTCAAAAATACGTTAAATCGCTATTAACGTATAGGTGAAGACGGTCATGTGTTACGTCTGCGGGATATAACCTGACATAATTTAACTACTTACTGGATTATATCAATTAGAAATAATTACAATATCATTAAATTACTTATTAATACATTAACCTTTACGTAATCAAATCAATCAATTTATTCCTCACCTCGCATTCCTTCTCCGACGTTAGTAGTTGTATCAGTTGCGATGAAAATTAAACCCTTTTGATATCACGTAACTTAGTAACCTCAGAACGATCCTGATGTTATCATAATATAAAATGAAATTACACTTCTAAAAATAAAACCGTATGTCAAGAAACAATATGGGGTCTATTCAGAAGAGCTAAGGACTATTCTCACCAATACATGATGGGCTTTGAACGATGTTGCGGAAGTAGAATAAGAAAATTATGAGATATATATAATAACTAGGTGAATCCAGCAGACGTTGTCGTTACAGTGTCATGTCTATATAAAAAAAATTAATTTATTTATAATATACTATTTTTTATAAACGTATTAACATATAAATAATATTTATAATAATAAAGCTAATTGAACATATTCTTTATATACATTTATAATTATCATACGTCATCAATCTTCGCCACCGGGCTAATTTTTAACAGTACAATACTCCATTAAAATCAAATAGCACAGATAAATAAAACCTTATCCACGAATAAAATATATGTACGTGTCCAATATTCAAGGTGATCAGTTGAACGGTATGGAAGTTGATATGCCGCAGCGTCATTTTGGTGAGTTTGCAATCTTTTCACTTTGTGGATAACAAGAACGAATTTTTACAACAAATACGTTTCAAATAGGTAAATTAGGTACATGGCATGTACCTAATGCCAAATTTCATATGTGATCTGTCGAACCGTGTTGAGTTTAGCGATAACATATGTATGTATAAACATTCATTTTTATACATACAATATGTTTGTTTTATGTCAAGTTGCAAAAAAAAAATGTTTGTCCTTTGTTTTCAATTTCTTTACTTGCTTGTATAGTTTATCATACATTGTTATATTAGAATAAAAGGGACTCAAACTCAAAAGTGATATATTTGTAACTCTAATTTGCAATAAAATTATGAGGATTTTGGTAATTTTCCTTAAGATTCAAAGTATAGCTTTGGTTTCTACAAATGCAAACTTTAACTAAAAATTGGTCTGCCCCATATTAGTTACGTAAAAGAAATCAATATTTGATATTTACAACTTAGACGTTCCAATACGCTTAATATGTATGTTGTTGGTGAGCGATTATAAATTTATAAATATAATTAAATATAATATTACATTTAGACTAGTGAAGCATAGCTCTAAGTTCGATGGTTTATGAACTTAAATACGAAATTTCACCTGGAAGGGAGAAATAGTACTTGTTAGAGTCGACAAGCAATCGAAACGAAAGACATGTCTCATCACACCTCCTCTTTGGTTTTACATCCTTTTCCCTCAGGAGCCAGGGATTCGGCGTGGGAATTCGATTTAGATTTGGCAAATTATATTTTCTATGGTATTACAGACAAAGCAGCGAGCGACAGTTAGTTTTATATATTTCTTCCTCGTACATGGTCAAATGAAATCGATTCTATTTTTTAAGTTTCCGTCTGTCTGTGTGTGTGTCTTCGCTCTGCGATATCTGGTAGTATTTGTGTTGGATTGATACATAAGAAAATTAAAAGATTTGGTGAACCAGTAATGTCTCGGATACAGCTCGTGTAACTGTAAAGAATGGCATTTTTTGTTACTCAAATACTAAACGCCTGCAGTAGGACAATCAAATAATTTTTCAATGAATATACTTGTTTGATGATAAAATATTCAACTACCATGGCTTAAGTAGTTCAAAGTAATATTTTAAGCCATAAAGCGACTTTGTTATTGAACTATTCTCGCAGATGTGGCAAAGTGCATAGTCTTTCCGATACAAATATAGTAACGTGCTTTAAAAACCGGCCAAGTGTGATGATGGAATTCCATATTTGAGGTTCCGTTTCGCTCATGAAACGACGCGGAGTCCCACTAAGTTAATCTAACGACTGTAAATTTAAAACATTTCATCTGAAATGATATCCTCCAAATTTGTATGTCAATTAGATACATTTACTAAGATGCGTTTTCGTGTGGACCGGTGACTAGTCTGTTTTATATAGTAAGATTTCAGTTTGTCTGAACAACTAATAAACAGGTTTCGATCAAAATGTATTTGTATTGGTTTCTGTAGCTGATATTTTGTTCATTTTGTTATTAAAACCCATGATTCATAAATTAACGCGGGGCACACAAGTGAAGACAATTTAGTAAGAGGTATAGGGTAAAATACACATCGTTACTTGTATATGTTATTTTAATATTTGGGTTCGTTCTCCATTCAGCAGAGTATGCGAATAAAATGCTTTCTTTAATTAATCAAAAGCTATCGGTAACTTTGATTTGTAAATGCTTTAAGAAATTGTATAGATAAGATAACTGTCTGCACTTTTTAGCGGAATTAATTAAAAATGGATGGAGTTATAAAGCTGTATTGAGAATTCGGCGGACAGGAACCATAAAGAGTTTATATTTGTGTCTTTTTGTGCATATTAGGCAACAGTGAGCAGGAGGTTGATTGTCACCTCATGAACACTCACCACACTTTAGAGGAGCTACCAGTGCATTGCAGGCTTCTTGGAAAGAAATAGGGCATTTAATAGGATAATGGAGGGAGGAGGGTGGGCTACTGAAATCTCATTCTAGAACAACAGGAAACAAAAGTTGCTACTACACGTTCATATTGTAACTTTAATATTTCACCGGCAAGTCAGTTTATTTAGCTACAGTATGGCTCTAAATCAGTACAAGATTTTTCAAAGAATTTATAAGGGTTAAACATGCATGCGGGCCACTGGAAAGTAGACGGTCATCGTCGCTTATGGACACTCACCATTGCAGAGGTCTAAGCGTTGCCGGTCTTTCTAAAGAGAATACGCTCTTTTCTTGAACACCACCTTATAAAAGTTTATTGAAAATTACGCTGATGTTAAATCATTCCAGAGCTCTACCGTACGCGTCAGGAAATTGTGGCGTACAATATCAAAGCATACGGTAGTAGAACGACAGCCATCACAACGGGTGCTAATTGTATTTACGGCGAGCGGGACATTAAAGGAAACCAGTGGCAAAGATGAGGTTTAGTGGCTCTTCAGAGCACTCCCCGCAATACCACGATAGGGCATGTATAAAGATGCTACATATATTCCCAAGGTCAACAGGTCGAGTTAGGCGGATACTACAGGGTCGCCGAAGATTCGAAATATCTTTGGATGGGGTTACAAAACATACGAAGATCTTTGTCCGAGACGATTTCACGAGTAGTAACGACGATTGTACTAGTGTCTGTCACAATTTTAAGGCTAAAATAAAGCCATTTAACACAACAAAGATGACAATTGTATTGCAATATAAGATAGGATCTGTGTGCTTATAATGTGGGAGGAGATAGGTCTTGTAGTACTTTCGCGGTTTATCGAGCACCCCGAACTTTTTGAAAGCTAGTTTCACTTGCCCTCAGATAGTCATGAAACTGAACTGCTGTTCGATATGTAGAGACCAAGAATCCCAAAGCTTGGTGTGCACTAAGAGGAAAGCTTTGAGAGGGATGAAAGGATTTTTAGCCGTAAACGTGCAAAGCTGTGTTTTTTGAGGGTTGAATTAAATGAAGTTACGCTTACATATCCGGCCGGTTACTGTGGTCGTAGTACAATATAATTCATTCACAGAGCTGCCGTTCGCATACCAATAACATTAGCGATTTTCAATAAATTATCAATCTTCGGGATGAACAGCGTAGGGGACAGCACACAGTCTTAATGGACACCGCCATTTGGGCTAAGGATCTGGGCATATACCGTCAGTTGTTATTTACTTTAATGCTTCGTCTCGTGAGAAAAATTGGCAATCTATTTATATATAATATCTCGGGATACCCGTAGAAAGAAGTTTTAGGAGAAGCGCTTTGTGTAAAACCTATCAAAGGTTTTCGTTACATCTAAACTGATAGCCAAAGCTTCCTTTTTCATTTCAATTGCGTCCGCTCAACGATGGGTTAATAAAATAAATCACCAAATGAGCGGCCACCTGAAAAATTGTACTCGCGATCATTAATTAACAGATGTTTCAGTTTGATCGACACAAGCGAAGCTGCGGGAAATAGCTAATAAACTATTTCTGATCGTATACGTGTGCGTCTCTGCGTACACGCATTCAATGCTTGTATTTTGTTGCAGTCACTGCAGCCCTGCACGAACCATTCCCTGGCTGGATAGACAATATTTACGGTGTCACAGGTAACACTATATTATGTGCACTCATTAATATATAGGTATTAAATACAAAACAATGTTGATAATTTTCCAATATGATAATTAAAGAATTTTGGAAAATTGCGGAGTTACTATTTTCAATTCAATTTTTGAAAATCCAGTTTGCATCATATTTTAACGTTTTGGGATCTTAGGAAACTATTTTTATCATTTTCTGTGTGGTGTCTGCGTATGTGTCTGCATATGTGTCTGCGCGTGCGTACATAAACCTCTCATAACTTTTAAATCGTATAACAGATCAAAACGAGGTTTATGTCATTTAAAAGCAATGTAGTCAAGTTCGATTTGTTTCAAATTTAATCGGGTTTGCATTAGTAAATTAAGAGAAATCACATAAATAAAGTTTTAGGAAAATGTCTTTTAAAATGTTGTTATTTTCCTATATAGTTTGATACAAAATCTAATCATCTCTAAATCTTAAAAATGCAAACCGGATCAAAACAGGATTGAAGAATTTGTGAGAGCTCAAAACATATCAATAATTACAATGAGAAGTTATGGGGATTGCTTGCAGAGTTAACTGTTTATATTTTTGTGTATTTATATGCTGAAAATTATAGTTCGAAGCACAAACTTTACGTGCAGCATTTTTTTTGTTTTCAGGCATCATAATGGAGATATCTAGAGGCACCTACCGCTCGGGTTACTGCAAAGAGAGATATGTCGTGGACTTGGTGCCGGTGGACCTGGTGGTCAACAACTGTATCCTAGCAGCCTGGAGGACGGGCACTGGAAAGTGAGCGTTATTTCTTTACATTTTCTGTTCGTGACAATTTTTATAGATCAAGCCTTCGATCTATGTCTCCATTTCCGTTTCGATTTATCGATCTATATTGATAGAAACTTGTCTTTTTCTATCATAGCGCTAACCACTGTCCCGTGTACAACGTCACTTCAGGCTCCGTCAATCCTCTAGCATGGGGCTTTCACGGACCCTCTGCTAAGTGGGCCAGGAGAACCCTACTAAGTGAGTGGTATAGTCAGTTAGTTACTTAAAAGTTGTATATTATTAATAAAATTGCTGTGCGATTCTCATTTAGTAGGTAAGCATCTGTGTCACAGCTTCGCTCGGCTTCTTTCGAGTTTGCCAATGAATGTGATAACTTAAAAGTTTCTTATGTTCATTTACTACAATAAATATTTAAATACATAATATATATACACTATGTAATATGCAAAACATATTCGCTTCTGCTTTAATACTAATAATGTATCGTAATATCATATATTCAATTTATAATTCCATCTGTTGAAGAGAACATTATATTAAGCCTACTGATACTAACACGATCTAAAAGTAACTCAACTCTTACCCGTATCTCTTATTCCAATGCGTATTATGTGAGATATGTGTAAACGTATGATTATTTTCATTACATATTTTGCATCAAACTTGGCTTTATGATATGAAATATTATTTCAAATGACCACAACATTGTTTTGTAAAATCCGGCACTGGCGCTTGCGAGAATACGGCGTAGAAAACTGCTTGAGATGGCGCGCCGAGGTGACCCAAGCGACCAAAAATGCTTATACCAATGTTTCACTGACACAAAAATTTTTCAAAAACTAATGCGTATAAAATAGTTCATACTTCGATGGAAGTAGGTACATTGTTTTTTAAACACAATTTTATGCAAGTATTGTTTTAAATTAGGACAGTGTTTTATTTACCATATTCCCTCAGTGTTATTATTTAAACCTTTCATTAACTTTTCACACAGGTACGTAATGTTCTACCCAAACTTCGCCTTCACCGAGTCTCGCTTCATCAATACCTTCTGGGAGATGATATGTCACTTTCTGCCAGCCTTCATCTATGATTTGGTTCTCCGTACCCAAGGACGAAAAGCGATGTGAGTTGAACTCGATGCCATTATTACTGATTAGACAGACTAGAAACTTTGACTATAAATCAGTGATAACGATAGCAAAGTCTACTATTTTATTTGTATAAAAAATATGTAATTTAAACTGAATGATCAGTGGAGAAATGTAATACATATATTTTCTTATATAGCTTAAATGCTTACTAGTAAGCAACTTTGAAGCAGTATAATGATTTCCTTTGGTATAATAATTTACATTTTCTTTACTATTGTCGGACCATATTACAGAAAAATTAATGTTCAGCGATTCCTTTCAATTAATGCCCAAATACATAGTTTCGTGGGCAATATAGAATTTTATTTAAGAAAGCGTGTGAATGACAAAATGAAAAGAAAATGAATGACAACTCGTCTTCTGGGTGGCTGGAATGACTTTAAATGGTTGTAGTAGAATAGTTCGTCTTGTATACCAAACAGCGAGTCATAGTACAGTGGTTGAAGAACGGCGGGACGAAACGCCGTCGAGTAGCGGAGTACAAAAGACTTAGCTTTAATAATACAAACGTAGTTCAAGTCTTCTAATGAAAGTGTGTCTTTGAAAAACAAATATTCAGTTGATGAGCGCCTAAACACGGCCTATCGGTATAAGAGTTGAAGTGAAATCCAAATCTGTCCATGATAAATTCAGAGTTTTAATATACGTTTACCATCTTTTATCTACTACGATAAGAGTCTAGGTTATTTCCATAATTAGTATTGAAGAAATTATTTTGAAGAAATTAATCATAAATGAGAGGCCGTGATTAGTTAGACAAATGACAGTTCGCAGAAACTAACACAAATAAGTTCCTAAGCACTCCAAGCAAATTATTGCGCAGACAACAATATATACG
Organism: Eumeta japonica; assembly: GCA_005406025.1. NCBI lineage: Eukaryota > Metazoa > Arthropoda > Insecta > Lepidoptera > Psychidae > Eumeta > Eumeta japonica. Next base: position 40,874 of record BGZK01002757.1, read on the forward strand.
GAAGAATTAGACAAGTGCGAATGGAAGTCACACGGAGAGTGTTCCGTACAATGAATATTGTCTACCACACGTTATCTACCAGATTTTATTTCGTTATCTACCTTACCTTATGTTATCTAGCATGTTTTCTTATATCTAACCAAAATTTGTTAATTAAAACAACTGAAAATATAAGTTTGGACATAAAATATTGAGATTTTTGCTATGTTATTTGACTACACATAGACTCCTTATATAGGTCGGGGGAAAAGTTATTTCATATTATTCATATAAATTTAAGATAATTTTCCATCATATTTTATTTACATTTAATTATAGTATATATGTCATTTTGTTTAACAACTTGTTACCATTGTGTAGGTAGTGATATAATCCCATTGCTGTATAAATTTTGGGACTTCTGACCAAAAACTGCGACAACCAGTTTTGACAGTCCTCTCTTAATGTTAACCCAACACTACCCTAACAATTAGAAGAAACCTTAACATGTGAAAATATGAAGATGTAAGATCAGGGCTAAATGATGCATTAACACTTTCCAAACTCTCTCAATATTTCCTGAGTGGCTAAAGATGTGTGTGGTCTGGCGTTGTCACAGTGAAAAATATCACCCTTTCTGTTAATCGATTCCGGCCATTTTTCTCTATTTCTTACTTGAGTCTCATCAGCTATTGGTAGTAGAGATCTTATTTGATGGTTTTTTCCTGCGGTAAAAGCTCATAACAAATAATGGTCTTCCATTCTCACAACATCAATTTATTGCCAGTTAATCCGGGTTTTGCTATACCCTAAAGAGCTTTCTTTCATTTTGACCATAATCTTTTTTGCACGTTATTGTCATAGGTAATCCATTTTCATCACCAGTGATTAATCTTTTAAAAACGGTCCGATTTCATTATGTTTCAATAGAAAATATACGATTCACTAGATTCCTTTCAGTAAGCTCGTGTGGGAGTCAACCATCGAGCTTTTTGTATATATTTCTTCATTGGGTTTTCAATGGGTCAAAACCGTTTTGTGGTCAATTCCCAACTCTTCATCTTGTCATATAAGAACTAATATGCCGATCTTGCTCTACTTTTTAAAATGGCATCAACTTTATCCATAATAGTTGACCAGAGCAGAGCTCATCTTTGATATGAAAATGACTACCAATATTAGATTGTTGACAATGCATTAGATCCATAAACGTCACGAATATTTTTCAGCCTGTTTCAAGTTTTTTTGTAAAAAAAAAAATCAAAATTAATCGAATTTCTACGTTAGATCCACTTATTTTGGTGAACAGAAAAACAATAAAAGTGGCGGGTAACAGTTTTTACTTTCTTTTTACTTAAAACAAACTTTTTATAGGAGTCATCTATTTAATCAACGTTATCAAAACTAACCGGATATAAACAGGACAAGCAAAAGATTTTACCCAACCTTATATATTCTGTATAAACAAACATGTAGTTTGTATTTTTTTGATAATTTATTGTTTAGTACTTTCGGAAATAAGGGAGGTATAGTCAATTTTTATTTATTTTATTATATTTAACTATTTACTATAAAATGTTCATGACCTGACAAAAAAAAACTTTTAATTTGATATATCATACGGCACAGTTTGCAAAACATTTTTTAATTTGCCACATTCAATTGTTTACGTTAAAATCTCTGTTTGGAGTCATAATATTTCGTATGTATAACATATTTTTGACTTAATCGGTCCAGTAGAATCGTAATAAATTTGATAGTGACAGACGGACGGACAAACACGTGTGTGATCTTAAAGGGTTCCGCTCTTTTTTCGGAACTTTAATAAATGGAAAAAATTTAAGGTGAAGAGAAAAAGTAACTACATATTTGTATTTGACAAAACATCAACAAGAATCTGGCAAAATTGACCGTAATGACAATTGGTAAAACTTACTTAAGTGTGAATGTCATTATAGCGAACACTGTAGGATTCATGTTGAAAAGCGTCAACAGTTGCTTAGGAATACTCTTTTTGTCTGTTTTGTGCACATACATGACAATGATATAAATGTTGTATTCAATTACTCTTTGCCAAAGATAAAACATTTGTAGGTTGCTTGTTGATGTTTCAAAATAATATAAGAAAATTTTTAGCAATTTTTCTTTTCAGTATGTTGAAATTGTGTCGTCGCTTTAAAATGGCAGCTGCGACAGGCGAATATTTCGCCAACCACGAATGGAAATTCGGCGTCCATCAATTGGCTTCGCTCCATGAAATGGCGGGCCTGGCCAGGATGGCGATGTCTTCCGGTAGCCTGTTTCGTGTGGGACGACTACATAGCGGCTTATATGCTGGGAATCAGGAAGTTCATATTAAAAGATGCTGAATCTCTGCCACAGGCTAGATCGAAGATACGAAGGTGATTTGATTTTTGCTCTTATTTAAACGAAATTTTTGTGATAGTGTTACAGCCGTAAGCTTAAGCTGAGATTTCATTATTTTTCAAGAAAAGACTCCATTCTTTTATTGTTCCATCATTATCATAAAATTGGAAATGATCACGATTCGAATTCACTGTATTGCTACCCTTAAAAAAATCTATCGATTCTCTTTGCCATGTAGTTGTTTCTATAAGCGAACATTTTAGACCAATTCAAGAAAACACTCTTATTGTCCGATTACTTTATCTCTATTATT